>PVJH01018446.1:0-45188 GCA_004026705.1 Nesogale talazaci | reverse complement strand
TGCAATTGGATACTTTAACAACTATATATCTTGGAGTTTTCTTCTTGGGGTTCAGTCTAGCTGGCAATATTTTGACCTCCTAGATGGTTGTCTGGCTTTCATTTATTAAGCTAGGGAAGTTTTCCTCTGATAATTCCATCAGTATTTTGATTGTTGGTTTCCTTGATGCACCCACCTTCTTCCAGTAGACTGAAAATTCCAATGTTGTTTTTTTCATAGCATCAGACAAACTTCTGCTGTTTTCTCTCATAGACTTGTTAGACCTTTTCTCATGTTTATTAATTTCCACTTGCACGTCCTGTAGGTCACTGATCCTGTTCTCTGCCTTCTCCATTCTCTGGGCAAAATATGAGCAGTTACGATGAGTTTTCGTGCACTCACTCCTCAGTTCTTCTATTTCCCTTTGGTGCATGGCCTTTATTTCCTTTATCAATTTATCAATTCTTCCTTTTTCTCTACTGCTTTGCTCATGACCTGCATGTGTCTTAGCAACATTCTGGAGATTTCTTTCTGTGGATGATGAGCATCTGCATTTTCTATGACTGCCAATAGGTCCAACTGGTTAGCTTGCATTGGATTTGGTTTCTCTTTTTTTGACACTGTGGAAGCAGCTAGCTGTTTTTTGTTTGATTTATTTGAATTGGATAGCATTTCCCTTGGTCTTTTGGAGCCCTGCATTCTCTCTTTGGGAAACTGGTGTTGGACTTTCAGTAGGGTGCCTTTAGACTTCAGCCTTGAGAGGTTGTATTTCCCCTTTGTCCTGCTGTGGGTCCCCTCTTGCCTTCTCCTATACTTTGTATTATAGCTTGCCCCAGGTCACCTCAGGAACTGTTTGCGGCTGGGAATGTTGTGGATCTGATGGAACGTGTTGACTGAGTGCCGGGGAGTGGGTTTAGGTGATGGGTTGAGGATTAGGTGATATGATCCTGGCTAAGGGCACTTTCCACAGATATGTGGAAAAAATCCTCTGGCAGGGCAAAATGCCACTGCCTGCCTTATGGTCCCTAGTCCCAGGTCTCCTGAGTGGGGCAGGGGCTGGCCAGCTGCTCTGCTAGCTAGAGGCAAGAATCTTTGGGAGTTGGGGTGAGGGGATACAGGTCTGCATGGAGTGTCCCCACATTACCCGGGCACCCTGGGGTGAGGAGGACTGGTGGGTGATTTACGCAGGTGCTGATGCAAGACAGACCTCTCTGCCCACAGGTACCGGAGCAGGAACCCTGAACTCCGCCACAAAAGAACTGGCAGTGTCCGTGGGGAGTTTCAGTGTCTGTGGGGAATGTGGGCCTTCAGTTCACACCTGATGAAAATATGGACCAGGTGCAGGGTTGTTGGTTTAGGGGATGGGTTGGTGATTGGGTGACCTGATCCTGGGCAGGAAGCAGTAGGGCACAAAGCCTCTCACTGCCTTATGGAGTGTCTGGGCACAGGCCTCCTGGGTGGGGAAGGGGCTGCTCGGCTGCCCCACTCGGGACAAGAATCTCTGGGAGGGGGGTGGTGGGGTATGGGTCTGTGTAGTGTTCCCAAGGAACCCTTGGCACCCTGGAGTGGGGAGGACTGGCTGGTGATTTGGGCGGGTGCCGATGCAATGCAGACCTCTTGGCTGTGGTTGTGGAGCAGACGCCCTGAACTCTGCCTAAAACGAAATGGCAGCATCTGTGCAGAGTGGGGGCATCTGTGCGGAGTGCTGGTGAGCGGTTCATGCCTGCCTCTGGCCCAGAGGAGGTCTCTGAGCTTTCTTGGGAGTCAACAAACCAATTCAAGAGCCCCACCCTTCCACAAGTCACCCCCACATCTCCAGAAGCTCTGGACATGAGCTACCTCTCTGGCTCCCATCTTCCCCGCAAGCCCCATTTCTCACTTTTTATCATCATAGGGTCATTTGCTTAATTTGAAGGTTAAGAAAATGGACTTCTGTTGTTAGCTTCTTGGGTTGTTTTATATATTTATTTTATTATACGGGGGTGAAGTGTTATCTAATACTAAGAAGATCTATTAAGATTGCTGGGTGATTGAATTTTTTTGTTATTTTTGTTATGTGGCAAGAATGATTATCCATTTTTAAACCAATGCTGCAGACCTACAAGGAACTCATTTGAGCCATGGTGAAATGAGAGGGGGAGAGAGAGAGAGAGAGAGAGAGAGAGAGAGAGATAGAGAGAGAGAATGAATGAATGAATTTGGTTCTATATGTTGGGTTTCCTATCCATCAGTTAGATAGGAAAAAACTAGTTGGGATTTTTTTTCTTCTTCTCAGAAAGAGCTACTGCCATTCTTCTTCAAAATTTTATTTTAGTGAATATACAGAAACCTCTACTGTTTTAATACTACAGTGATTATACATCGAAGAAGTATTCCCTGGATTTTCATTGATTTTAAAATACTTCCTCCAGCATCAAAACAGTCCAAGGGGAAGGATATATGTCCATTGGGTCACCAATAGTGTTTTGGACTCTGTCCCTCTGACAGAGGGACCTCTTCTCCATCTTCAGACCAACTACTAATCTACAGCTGTCCAAAATCTCCAAGGCTCCTGTCCTGTAGAGACCAGAGCATTCTTTGGTTCTCAAAAAGTCATGGTGTGTCCTCATGAAAATTAGAGTCACCACAGTCTTTAAAAATTCAGAACTGTTTATCCTATTATTTAATTCTACTGTTAACCAGTGCATAGGGCAGATGCATCTCTGAATATGATTTATGCTTTTTTGGAGTAATGTTTCAGTTGTTATTGAGCCAGTTCTTACTCCTGGACACCCCATATGTTGCACAGGAGGACTGCAGTTCTTAGGGTGGCCAATGAGAATTAACCTGTCAGAAGCAGACAGTCAAAAGTGGGTGGGTTTGACCTGTCAATCTTTCAGTTAGTATTCAAGGAGCTAAACATTTGTACCACTTGGGAGTTCCAATATGGATGCAGATTTTTTTTAACCTCAATCAATGTTTTAATCAAATACAGAAGCTAATCCAGATGTTGTGCATTTAGTTTACTTAAGTGAATGGGCATCAAGCCTAGTATCTATTATAATACTATTTATTTTGGAAATTCTCTTTTTCTCTTGTCAATTTGAAAACCAAGAAAAGCCCATTAGGTAGGAAGAACAGGATAAAATTTCCACCTTAGATCAGGAGTGTTCCAATTCACTTGTTCCTTTTCAAACTTGTGTTTTAAAATCTTGACATTCCATGGGGTAATTTGAGTGTAATATATTGAATCTTTATGCTCGTGAGACCTGATATTACCATATACGAGCTGGATGGTCCATAAGCGATAGGTGGTCTGAGAAATGGTGACAAACACCATGGAGTTGTAAGGACTCCCACATTATGAATGTGGTGTGTGCCTCAAATTTTTCATGGCTTTGCCACAACCCTTTTGTATAAGTCCAGGTTAGACTAGCGGAACAAATTTCATAGACATGCATATCGATATAAGGAAAAGGTTTATATATAAGAGAAATAGGACATTAAGAAAGCATCCCAATCCAGTCCAATACGAAGTCATAATTCTGATATTAACCCACACGCCAGAAATCAGTCTATAAAGTCTCCTTCCGACTCACGAAGTCACAGGTCAGTGAGTGCAGAGTCTTGGCGCTGGCAGGGGTCTCCCCATGGCTCCTCACTTCTAGGGCTCAGGGTCCTTCAACAGCATGTCGCTCCAGCTTCAGAGGTCTGGCTCCATCAGGGCAAGGCCATGTGGTCTCTCCGATGGCTCCTCTAGCTTCTCAGAAGCTGCCAGCTTGTCTTTTCTGTGATTCATCATCTCTCAGACTAACTCCCAACCACTGGGGAAGATAGCTTCTCATCTTCATGAGAGAAATATCACGAGATTTCCCAGAAGTCTCAGGGGAAAACCATAGCTACATAGAGGCCTTATTGGTTACTTAATGGCTATTTCCAGATTAACAGGCAAGACTCCACCCCTACATTTCAATGATAAAATTAACATAAGCACATAATTGCCACACCTTTTGAAATCAAAATACTTATTGTTTACAATTTACTACCTCTCAATATACAAAACCCAACACAATGCTGGGTGGGTATCTTTGAATTTGGGGGTAATATATATCTCATAGGTGCTGCTACTCCCTCTAAGTTATGCTCTAAATAACCTGCCAGATTGCCAGCTTTTTATAGGCTCTGAAAAAACAAAAGACTCAGAATTGACTCCAGCATCAAATATACCATCCAATTGAAGCCTCTGCCACAATGGGGGATTATTGCTCACCAGATTCAGTGGAATTAAAAATGTCTTTGGTGTTTCTCAAAAGAAGCATCATATAAGACACTGAGAATTTCAGCACAAAGTCATATACCTTGTTTGCAAATCATCACTGTTTTTTAAAAATAATCCTGACCTCATTGTTATGTCCCGAAGAGACTGAATTTCAGACCAGGGGGCATTAGCTGGCTGTGTGATCTGATCTGCTCTTCCATAATTTGTCCTTAGGCCCACTTGGTTGAGTAAACTCAGTAGAAGTTTTTCATAGACAGGTATGTGTGTGACAATACTATAACCTGTCTATACATCAGAAGTAAATTGTGGGAGTAGTTGGTTTGCAACCCTAGAAATATCCATCCAGTGGCATCAATTTCCTTCCATCGATTATATTTATGATACTAGGGAAGATCTGAATGATGAGTTGACTTTCAAGAGACATAGACTACCACCATCAAACTTTTCCTATTTTCATGGGGTTTGTGAGACTGAAAATCAATAAGATGAGATTTTCCTTAGAGTTTTATGAGCTGATCAGAGAACAGAAGCCAATGATAGCTCCACATCACAATGCTGAAGGGTTTTAAGAGAAATTGGGGAATTGTCTTTCAGATTCTGGTGGGAAACTCCTGGAAGCATGAGTTGAACTAATAAGATGAGAATCGGGCAGAGGCAGGACTTATCCTCCTAACCTAGAATCTGTGGTTCATATTTGTGATAAACCTCACCAAATCTACTTTCAGATGACCTGAAACTCCACCTGAAGGAGAGCCACCCTTCCCTAAACTACACAATTGATATGGTACCCATATAGAGGTCAGAGCTGGCTCTACTCAACCAATGTCAATATCCTTCAACAAGTATAACCACAGGCACATTTTGAGTAGCAATCATCAAATTTTCTGCTGCTTTTCCATATCTCTAGTGGATATCAGACAACAAGTCCGATTTAACAAGTTTGTATGGTCTTTTTAATTCTTTACCTCACTGAGCTGCAAACATAAGTTATGTGTCCCTTAATGTCCATCTTGGCAACATCTGACTATGTGTAGGTCCAGAGTAGGCAAAGAGTCTCAAGTGTTTTAGTGCCTAGACACCAGACCGCTGACTTGGGGATATGTCCCTGCTTCTGCCTGGCTACTGCCCTTGATCCAGAAGTCATCTGGTTTTGGGTAATTGCGGGCAAGCTCATTTATTCCCCTTTGCTCATATGACAGGGCAGGATCTCATGTTTCAAATGTTCTAACCACAGCTGTGTAGCTCAGTGCACCTTACCTCCCTTGACATGCACCATTCCCTGCCCCCACCCCCCAAAGTGTCTGCATGGGAAACTGTCCAGACCTCATGCTACCCATTTCCATGGACACAAGGGTTCGTTCAACATCCAAATGGCATAGAGTCCTGTTTCACAGAATGGATCATGGGTATTAGGAAGGCATATCTATTTGTATCACTAACCTAGGCAAGTAACATAATTGCAGCATTTACATTTTCCCTTAAAACGAATAGCATATTTTTAAATTTTTGTACCGATGGAACTAATGTGACTAGCCTTTAACCTATACAGACCCAAACCAAACAAACATGCATTCTTAAAACCAATTAAAACCTGCAGTTGAGAATAACAGGGCAGGTGTCCAGGTACACTTGACGAGAACCTAGAATTTCTAAGCATCTATTGATCACCCTTACTTAGGTGAGGCATTTCATATACCTGAGGAAGTGTGAATGCAGGTTCAAGCATTCATTTGGGATAGACTGCTCCACATCAGGTAGACTGTGGAGGAATTCAGGAGAAAGAGGATCCTCTCAGCTAATCCTCTTAGCGCTTGGGCATGCGATATCCTGCAATGTATATTTTTAGTTGTAACATATGTGGTATCTTCATTCTCTGGTTGTAGAGGGACTGGTGTTTCAAGTCTCTGTTTTCATGTGTTTCATAATTTAGGCCCAGAAGGGTATTTGGCAGATCGCTTCAAACACCCCAATGTTCAGAACACACCCGGTTCTGATGGCCAGGAAGGGCCCAGCCAGGTCAACAGCAGCATTTGTTTCAAGGTCATTCTCATGTGTCATATCTCTGTCTGCATGACTCCCTACTGCAGCTTAACTCCCCACTATTTAAAATATTTTAACCAACATAAATTTTAATATTCCCAAAAGCAAACTAAACGAAACTGTGTTCCTTACTGGGGAAGAATAAAAACATTTTGGATTGTGGCAGTGATAAGTGTCCACTTAAAATTAATTAGCCACAACGTTTCTTTCGTAGACTCTGCACAGGTACCATTAGACAGCAACTGTGACATAAACATGTGCTCCTCACTCTGGGACTTTGTTCATCTCCACTCCAGCCAAAATCCCATCGCCATCAGGTGAAACGACCTGTGCTTCTGTCTTCACTCTGGGCCCGAGAAACCTTGGCTCCAACCCCTGCATGCCAGAAGGGATGTGGACATGGTTTTGTATTTAACAAGCCCTTGTTGCCATCTGCTGTAAAAATCCAATCAGATTGTTCCCTTTAAAGAGGTTCTTTACAGCAAGTTTTTCCTGAAGGAGACAAATCCACTGATTCAATGTCAATAATTCTGGGGAGGAAATGTGATCACCTCTGGGGAAAAACTAGTGGCAAAAGATGAATTAAGGTAGGTCTTGTGTTCGGTTCTTCTTAGTCACTCAGGTGCAAAATGGAACTTCGTTCTGAAGACTGCTGATCCTGGGATGGTAGAGTCATTGTTCTTCCAGACTCAGTCGCTTTAAACTCGAGGTAGAATATTGCTTCACTCACTTCTATGGAGCTGTTTCTAAATCAGAGTGACTCTATGGGATGAAGTAGAACTCTCCCTGTGATTTTCTATGACTGCAACTCTATCGGAGTAGAAAGCCCCATCTTTCTCTGGTGGAGAGCTTGGTGGCTTCAAACTGCTGATCTGTCGGTTAGCAAAGCAGCATGCAGTCCATGATGCCACCAAGGCTTCCAAGGGGGAGGATATGTGCAGGAAAAGGGTCCCACATTGCTCTTTGGATTACACACACTGGGCTACTAAACAAAAAGTCAGCAGTTCAAAACCTAGCTACTCTGCTGGAAAAATATGAAGGCTTCTGCTTCTAGAAAGATTTTCAGCCTCATAAACCTACCATGGCAGTTCCACCCTGTCTTATATAGTCATCATGAGGCAGAAGTTACTTGGTGGCAGTGGACTTGGTTTTTAATTAAAACAATACATCCTATGAAATCTGAAGCCTGTGTAAGGCAGAATCCTGTAAGAAATGGGAAACTCATATATCTCCCTACTAAAGAGAATGCAATGGACACATGGTGACTGCATCCTTTTAAAGGCAGAAAGTTCAAGAGAAAGAGGCCTGGATAGCTAAATGGTCCATTGAGTTCCAATCTCACTTTATTGAAAACAAGTAAACAAACACAAAGCCTATTGTCCTCTAGTGCTTTCTAACTCAAGGCATCCAGGTGTTTCAGGGTAGAACCGCTCATAGAGTTCTCTTGCTTGTGACTCTTACCTGGTTTGCTAGGTCTTTCTTTTAAGACACGACTTAATGGGCTCAAATCAGCAACCTTTTGGCAAGGGTGGACTATTTATGTCCAAGGATAAGACCATCTATCTATATACCTATTATCAATCAATATATCTCCACATACATTCATCATTATATATGTTTACATGTACAATGGATATTTCACTGTAATTTAAAGATCTAAGGAGTTCGGGGGAGGGTTCCATATTCCCTGTTTGTGCACATTGCATCTACTTTAAGCTAATGAAACTGAGAATCAGAACTCAGCAGGGATCCCTGATTTTTTCACAGTCTTGAAACATTCTCTCTTCTGACAGGGTCACATCTCAGCACACTTCTCTTCTTCCCATAGGGAGCAAGATTTGAATAGTCTTTCCCTGACAATTCTCTCCTGTATGCAGACTCTGGAATTCTTAGAATGTGCTGCACATCTAACCTCAGAGAGATAGGCATGGATATAGATAAAGGGAGATGAATGCATATGCACACACATGCATACATGTAAAGTAGAGATATGGATAGTTATGGAATCATGTTTCTCCGAAATCAGGATGAGCTGGCATCCCAAGAAGAGCTATCAGTATTCCCATTCCATCTCCTTATGGCTCTCTATCTTTAATCTAACAATGCCAATTTTGGGTGGCTCCTCTTAGCTGCCTTCTGCTCTTTGGAGTTTGCTTGGTGATAAACTATATACATATTTCTATCATTGCAACCCAATAAGACATAGTGGAATCAACTCCATGGGCTTCCAATACTATTTTTGAGATGGTAAAGAATGGGGCTGTGTCCCCCTCTTTTGAACCCGGGTCACTATAAGACAGAACGTACTACATGACACCTAACAACAAACTAAGGGTAAAGGGCTTTGCATACAGTAGATCTACTGAATGAATGAAAGCATGAAAAAGAATGAATGAGCCCTGGGTCCAAAGCCTTAAGGGCATTCACTTCCTCTTTTCTTGCAGTATCCACATGGCATTCAGCCTCAACAAAAGCACACTGTCCAAGACCTGTAACTGTATCTTTACCTGTGAGTGAGCTATGTCTAATTTTCTAAAGCTCAGAGACCATCTTTGCAAAATAGTTATAATCCAGCTTGTCTATTCTTCCAGGTTTAATTTAAGAACTGTAGAATAAAATGCCTTGTAAGTGTGTTGGAACATAGAGAGAATTTCATACTTGGTAATAATGACCACACAATCACCATCTGATGGTGCTCCCTCCTCTAAGAGATGAATCCAAAGAAAAGAAGGAGCAAAGGTGAGAGACTCTGGCTTAGGCTCCATGTGCCAAGCCATGCTTGTACTTACAGTATCGACAGACAGTAAGATGTGTGATGACCAATGGGCCAGTCCGTTCAGCCCCACCCCTTGGCCATTGCGTCATGCCTCATTGAGGACCTGCTATTGGGCAGCTCACAGAAGGTAGCTGGAAATATCAAAACAGCCATTATTGTTGTAATGAGCTTTCAGGTTTAATACTTCCAAACATGAAGGATAGCTGGCATTCCAACTAGTCATCTATCTAATGGTATGGCTCACCACCCCTGAGGGAACTCAAAACCCACAGTCTTTGTCACGGCCTTGGCCTCAGATTGAATTGGGGACAGTGTGTGTGGGTGTCTTTAATCAGCACATGCCGGCTCACCAGACAGCTGCTCAACAAATGCCTCTCTTTGATACCCCAATCCTTCAACAAGGGCACCTGAAGGACTCCATTATGATCACCAGCATAAAATAGTAGTAGCGACAGTCATAGCAGTAATTATAGCAGTAGCAGTGTTATTGGACCCTCTCCAGACAGTTTTTAGTCAGAGTGACACATCCTGATGTGCTACAGAGCAGAACTGTCCCATGGGGTCTTCTTGGCTGTAATCTTTATAGGAACAGATCATCTGAGGAGCCATGATGGCACAGTGGTTCCACATTGAGCTACTGACCAAAGGGTCAACAATTTGAAGCCATCAGCTGTTCTGAGAAAGAAAGATGAAGTTTTCTACACTCAAAAGAGTGACAGTTTCAGAAACCTACAGGGGCAATTCTGCCATGTCTTATAGGGTAACTATCTACTGGAATTAGCTTGATGATGTGGAGTTTTTTGGTTTCAATCTTTATGGGAGCAGAGTGCCAGTTCTCTCTCCCGAGTTGCTGGGTGACTTTGAGCAGCCGACCTGTGGAATCAGAGTCATGTGCTTAACCATTGTGGCACCAGGGTATTCCCAAAACAATACTCAGTGATAAAAGTGGAGCTTTATGTATCAGATGCTTTGACAGTTTTGTTTTTCAAAAGCATATCGCATGTTTCTTAGCCTTAAATAATGCCATGATATCATTGATGTTAGGGTGCACATAAAGTAAAGGAGTCCTTCATGATTTACAGAACTTAAATCATGATGCTGGCTCAAGGAGTCCTGACAATGTAGTGGTTTATGCACTGAGGTGCTGAACGTAAGGCCAATGGTTCGAATCTATTAGTTGCTCTGTGGGAGGAAGATGAAGTTACCTGTTCCTGCAATGATTTGATGAGGTTTCAGGAATCCAAAAGGGGCATTTCTATTCTGCTCCACAGGTTACCTCTGAGTACAATACATACTTTGGCACTGGGGATGTGGGGCTGTTGGCTAAACTGTACATGCATTTGATGGGAGGACTTCAATTCCACCCCCCATTGAATAGGATTGTGACAGCCAGAGTAGAAGGTGTTGTTGTTGTTGTTTGTGTGTGTGTGTGTGTGTGTGTGGCAGCAGCAGGGAGGGGGGTGCAGACAGGAAAGTTGGCTGAGAGGAGGGTGGAAACTGCCTGTCCTAGCTATTCTTGGCTGTCTCTTTTTTTTCTTTTTAAAAATGATTGTATGCTTTGCAGCTTTTTCATTTCTTTTTATATTCTTTATGAAGCATCCTCACTTGTGTGTGTGTACTCATTACGTGATACATGGGAATCCATTTTGGAGGAGATATTCCAGAAGTCATTTCCTCTAGGAAAGGTTTCTGCTTCCCCCTGGATACCTCTCCACAGCCACCTGCTGCCTCAGTTCTCCAGTGCTGCTCCCAGAGAAATACCATAGGGGGAGTCTCTGATGAACAGTCATGCATTTGCTCACACTTTAAGAGCTACACAGTCCAATTCAGGATATGGAGAGGCATTCTCATCCTTTTTTTTAGTGTTCCTTGGTGATTTTCATGGGGCATGGCACCTATATTCCTACATCTCTGCTATGTTTCCATCTTTTTAATAAGATGTTTCTAATCATATCTTCTCTTTAATATCTTGAATGAACACATACTCTGCACTAACTTTACCTCATTATCATAGCAAATAAATCCCATTCACTAATAGAATTATAACCAGGTCAACCTTCCCTTAATTTAAATGGACTCAACAATGTCTCTCAAACCAGCTCAACTCATCACATGTGCCTTAAGAGATACTAAATTCATCACAATGTACTGAAAAAAAAAACCACCATTGTGTTAGCCTGGGTGGACTAGTGAAACAAATTCATGGGTACTCATATCTGTTGTGAAGGGATCCGGTGTCAGACATCAAAGAGCTAAAATTATATGATTATTAACAAGAGGGTGTACAAATTGGGGACCCAAAGTCCATCAATAGGTGAAGCGACATCCTCTTGCAGAGGGGTTACCAGGAGGAGATGAGCCAGTTAAGATACAGGGTGGTAGCAATGCAATATGCAACCTTCCTCTAGTTCCCACATGCTGCGTCCCACCCACTATCATGACCCAAATTCTACCACATAAATCCAGCTAGACCAGGGGATGTACAGTGAAGTTGGAAACATGGGGAATTTAGGATAGATGATTCATCAAGACTAGTAATAAGATTGGTAATACCAGGAGGGTGGAGGGATGGAGGAATAGAAAGGGAGAACCAATTTCAGGGATCTACACGTAACCTCCTCTCTGGGACATGGACAACAGGGAAGTGAGTGTTGGAACACATTGGATAGTATACAGTATGAAAATAATAACAATTTGTAAATTACTAAGGGTTCAAGGGGGAGGGGGGAGGAAGGGAAATATAGGGAGCTGATGCTGGGGGCCTGGAGGGAGGGAGGGTGTTTTGAGAGTGATGATGGAAATAAGTGTGTAAATGTGGCCTGCATACAACTGATGTATGTATGGATTGTGATGGGAGTTGTATAAACCCCCAATAAAATGATTCATTAATTTTTTTTAAAAAAAAGAAAGAGCTTTATATACAAGAGCAATTGCTTCCCAGCCCAGTCCAGATCAAGTCCATAAATGTGATATTATCTCAGGTGCCCAATACCAATCTATAAAATTCTCTTCAAACACATGAAACACATGCAATGTTACCAAATGCAAGAAGATCACAGGCCCATGGGTGGAAAATCTGGTAGATCCAGTGGCAGTGGAATATTCAATTTCAATATTGAATTCAAATTCAATACTCAATTGCATTTGTATATAAAGCTCTTTCTTATGCACACATGAGTGTCTATGAATTTGTTTATGTAGTCTACCTATGCTAATACGATCACAGAGCTTGCTTTCTTCTTGGTGTGAGTTTCAGTAAAGCTCAAACTCATAAAAATCAAAGCAATGGGAGCACTTGGGCAGTTCCAGAAATAGCTTCCACCTGTCTTTCAGAGTTTCATACTGAGGTTATTTGTCTGTAGCCATGATGGTGTGGCATTCATATTTCAAATACTAGTAGGGCCACTCAAGGTGCACAGGTTCCAATGGAGCTTTCAACTAAGAGTTAGGAAGATGCCTGTTCCTTCCAAAAATTAGCGAGTGAAAACACCGGGGCTCTTGAGAAAACTGTGTTTGTGTGCTAGCTTTGAGCATGTCCTCTGGAGGGACCAGTACCTTGAGGAAGTCATCATTCTTGGTGAAGCAAAGGTCTAAGGAGGACGCAGGACCCCGATGACGAGCTTGATGAGCACAATAGGCACAAAAGTGGACTTGGGCATGCTGGCAAACATGAAAATGATGCAAAAATGGGCTACTCTCCTTCTGCTTTCCATGAATTCATCATGAGTCAGAGTTGACCCAAGGGCAACTAACAATGACAACATGAGAGCTAAGGTCACCTTTGCGGTAGGTCATGGTTTTCATTGCTAAGATAAAAAAGTGGCATGTTTACTTATGGAAGTCCTCCATCCATCCAGGAACTTGGCACAGACTGTTCCACAGTCACCTGCACTTTCCACCTCTCTCCTCAAGAACATGTGGGCTGGAACTCTGTGGAAGAATGAAGAGGAAGGAACCATTTCAGGAATATGAGCTGAATTGGGTCTTGTAATTTGAGAGAACTCTCTTCTTGTTCCCTGTTCAGAAATGCCTTATTCAAGTTTCCTCATCACCTATAATTGAGGTTATTTATCTTTTTCTTTTTTTCTCCTTTCCCTCAGCATTTGATCCCATTTGCATGCTTTAGCAGCATTTGAATAGCAGGAACATTTAGATAGTTATCAAGGATTAATCATTACCATTTAGACAAAACATCCCATGACAGGGACCATTCAGAGCTGGGGAAAGATGGGATACGTGAGAAATTAATGGCAGGAAAGGATTCCATTCAGCACAAAAGTCACGAACAAATTGTCAGACTGGTGAGAACCAACCATGACTTAATTATCGCCAAAATACTCTAATAATTAATAAGTATCCAAGTGAACAGGCTTTACCACTAAAATATAATATCCACAGAGCACCAACTTTCATTCAACAAGGGGCTGGCATTACGTTGAGAGGTGATGTATCAGCATAAGCACTGGATCTTGGATCCTTTTTTGCTTTTATCATGGACAAACCACAAGAGGGTGGCTTTGAGAAACAGACCTTCCTGTTTTAAGAGTGGAAAAGACTAGACACTCAACTAAAGGATGTCGACTCTACAGACACTCAATCTCCCTCTGCTCTGGAGGTATTGCTGCCCTGGCTTTTCTAACCACCATGTTTAGATGCCTGAGGGAAACTGACAGGTCTGGCCTACTGTCTTCAGGTAGTATTAGTCTTCTCCAGGGTTAGATTACTTCTGACCCTAATTTGCTCTCAATAGTCATTAGCTTTGGACAAACCCAACAAGGATAGGATTTCATTCATATGACAAAGATAGCTTCTTCCCAAGTGAGAATATACCTACAAATTCAGGGGTTTTGATTTACAGCACATACTTTGGGGAGAAACAGTTCAATCTATCTTAAATTCCCTAATAAGTCTTCTATTCCCCCAAATTTTGTGTGAGAATACAATAAGAGACCAGTTCCACCTGTCGATTCCAATCCCGCCACTGAAACCACCACGAACCCAGAGTCTACCTGAATTTATCTGTAATCTCCAAAATGAAATGCCTGCCCCAATCATAGGAAGTCTAAAGAAGTAGCAACTCTCTAAAACAGAAGACAGGGCCACACAGACATACCTCATCCCACCACCATGGAGCTGATGCCTATATACATAGAGACCCTACAAGACAGGGTAGAACTGCCTCTGTGTTTTTTCCAAAAATGTAACTGTCAAAGGGAGTAGGAAGCTGTGTCTTCCTGCTGCAGAATAATTGGCAGTTTCTAACTACTGACCTTATAGGCCCCAGTCCAAGGTATAACCATTATACCACCAAGGCAAAGAGCTTGGTAGTGGTCATCATCAATGTGCACTTTGAATAATGCCTGCCAGAGATTGGAATTTGAAAAGGTCACTCTGTTAGTTCTCTAGTGCTGCTGTCATATAAATATCACACGTGGTACAAGTGGATGGTTTTGATGAACAGAAATCAACTCCCTCCCTTTTCAGTAGATGAAAAGTTTGAATTCAGGGCACCAGCGGGAAAGGAAGGTTTCCTCTTTGTGGGCTCTGGGGGAGTGTTTTTTTTTTTCTGTCTTCAACTTGGTTTCTAATCCCTTGGGGATCTTTGGAGCCCTGGTGTTTCATTGTATTACAGACTGGTCTGCTAACTGTAAAGTCAGCAGTTCATCAGATTTAATCAGACAACATACATAAGGGTTGGCAGACAGATCGGGCTCTATCTATTATTTTATGTTTTTATTTTTCTTTTACCCTATATCTATCCATATAAGGTAAGCAGAATAAACAATCCCGAGGACAAGGAGGGAAGCCAACAAACTCAGGAATGAGAGAACAACAAGAGATCTAAAAATGATGGCGAGGAAGTCTGGTGGGGATCGATCAAGTGCAATGTACCCAAGAGGAATTATTGAGAGCTGAGTGGTGGGAAAACATGGAGTGGGACAGGAGGAAGTTGAACAGAAATAGAGGAAATAAGTAGGACACAAAAGCTATTTATAGAGGTAAAGCTATAGGCATGCATATATGTAAATATATAATGAAAGTCAGAGAAACAAATTACATATTTTTATATGTCAAATATTAATATAACAGAAAGACTCAGAGCCTCAACCCGAGACCTCCCTAAACACAAGAGCATTTTTTTTTCTAATAACCTGGCTCTCTTTGATACCTTCCTGATCACTGAAGACAAAATGGGTGCATAAGCAAATGTGGTAAAGATAGCAGATGGTGCCAAGATATAGCATCTGTGATCTTAAAGCCTTGAAGTGAATCAAGCAGCGATCTATCAGGAAGCAAAGAAGCCCACATGGAAGAAGCACAGCTGTGTGATCATGAGGTGTTGACAGGATCAGGAATCAGGTATCAAACATCCAAACAAACAACTATGTCAATGTGGATGAGGCGAAGGGGGCATGAGGAAGGGGCTGGGGATACTTGAGTGGAGACCCAAAGTCCATCTGTAGACAACTGGTTATTCCCCTATAAAAGGGTTATAAGGAATGGATGATTCAACCAAGGTGTATTGTCATACTGATGACTCGCACACATCATTCCTTCAGTTCCTGAATGCTTCTTTCCCACTGATACCATGACCCAGTTCTGCCTTACAAAGCTGGCTAGACTGGGGAACACACACTGGTACAGATGAGCGCTCTCAACAGATGGAATTCAGTATAGCTACACTCCTCAGGAACAGTAGTGAATGTAGCAATATCATGAGTGCAGGAAGATAGTCCTGGTCGGACTTGGAGAGAAGGGGGAGGAAAGGAGAACACTTAATAAGGTTGTATACATAACACCCCTGAAAGAGGTGAATGACAGAAATGTGGGTGAAGGGAGACACTGGCCAGTGTAGGATAGGAAATAATAATAACCATATATAATTGATCAAGGATTCATAAGGTAGGGGATGGGGAGAGAGGAGTTTGTTCCATGGACTCAAGTAGAAAATGTTTTGGAAATTATGATGGCAACACATATACAATTAAAACTGATGTATGGAATGCTATAAGAGCTGTAAGGTCCCCCAATAAAATGATTTAAAAATCAAAACAAAACCAAAAAAACTGCCAACTGTTTTTTCAGGGGAAAGATTAGACTTTGTGTTCCTTATCAGAGTTTCTGTATTGGAAGCTCACGGTGTCAGCTGTACTCTGTCCAGAGGGTTGCTGTGAGTCTGAATCGCCTTGCTGGTGGTGCCTTGGTTTTCAAGTTTTGGAGATCCCCATGCGACTTTACCTGTCTTTCCCCATCTCTATTTCTCTGCTCATGTGTCTCATCCCTTCTCTCCCTCTCAAGAGATGGACTCAAGATACCAGACTTACACCGAAACCACGTTACTGCTATCACATCCATTCCAACTACAGAAACTTGAGTGGGGATTCATGACTCTCACTGTTCCTAGGAGCTGACAGCCTCTTCTTTCTCTTTGGAAGCGGGCAATGGTTTTGAACAACTGACCTTCTGGGTAGCAGCAGTCCAATGTCTAACCCACAGCACTGCCAGGGCCCTACTCTAAATCGAACTCATTAACATAATAAAGGTCACCTACTTCTAAATGGGATTAGACCCTCTGGCCCAGCAGTTAGTAGCACAATGCCGAACCTGCAACCCTACCTGCACTTCTTAACCACAGACTCAGAAGTTGGAACTTACAACTGGTGTTTTGGATGACACAATTTAATCCCTCCATCTATTAGAAGTTAATTATCTTTTCTAACTTATTCTGTGAAAGCCACTGAAATTTTTGAGAATGGGAGAATATTATAATAAACTTTACTTATGTCACTAACCACTTAACTCCATCTATGTTTTAAATTCTATTAAAAAAAAAAAGAACTAAAACCTGCTCTCCAGTATTCTTGGACAGACTAACAGATTATTGGGAGGGGGTAGCACACAGGTACTTAATAAACTTTGAGATCTTTTTTTTTTTTGTTTCCTTCTTTATTTTAAGCAGGATTCAAGATGTATATACTCTCAAATTTAAATAAAATCTCTGGGTTTAAAAAGGAAAACTAAACTTTCCTTTCTATATTAAAATATCAGGTTGAAAATATCTCTAGTCTGCTAATGCCATCATTGGAAATTGAATAGAAAGAAACTCAAGCTAAATCTAAGGTTTTAAAAAGTCTCAAAATTTCCATAAAGTAGATGTATTATAAAATGTCATCTCCATGAGACAAGGACGTAGAAATCAATATAAAAAGCAGACATACATTATTGGTTTTCTTTTTCAAAGCATGGTGGCTACTTCCACTCTGATTCACATATCTTTCTATTTACATTTTGCAACTTAGGTGGATTTTTTTCTCTTTCCCTGAGTTGAAATGCCAGCACCAACGAGAGAAACAAAAGTACAGTGTCAATATTTCATCTATGAGCATTTCAGACTTTATATTGGGTAGGGGCTGTTTAGTTAGGTGCCATTTTATGATTTTCTCCCCCTTTTACTGTACACAATGAATAATATCTTTCAGGATCTAGCTCAAATGTCACTTCCACGACTCAGAAAACAATAGAATTACAGAGTAGAGAGTGCCTGCAAAGATTACTACCTAGGTAAGCACCTTTTAAAATAATAAAAAAAAATGTCTTCCTCTTCCTTCAAGTTTTTGGGGAAGTTTGGGACTGAGGTACAGTTTCAATTCTGATTGAGATCACTTACTCCATTTTCTAATCCCTTCTGTGACTATTGGATTTTGTGAGTACCTGGGAAAATCTCCCTGAGCACATTTTAATGTTGTGTCATGAATTTACCTACTAGGAGAAGGTGGAATTGAGGTTTCCATGACCCTACTATTTATGGCACTCCATCATTTGGTTTCTTCTTCCATCAGTGGCTGGTCCTTTCCAAATACTGACCTTTTCATTAGCAAATGAGCTCTTAAACTTCAAACATTTGTCAGCAGGGACACACATCCACAGGAACAGAGGGAATGTGTCGGACCAGGTTGTTGATCATATCATATTGGCATATTCCCCAGAAAAAGTTACTATTGAGTTGATACCAACTCATGGCCACCCTATAGGAGTCAGATGTGAGATGAGATGCAGAGGGTTTTCAATGAACGGTTTTGAGAACAAACACTTGTCTTATGAAGCATGTCAGAGTGAACTAGAACATACAATCATGTGATTAGTGACCAGGTTCCTTACCATTTGCTCCATCAAGCAGGCTGGATAATTAGATAAAGTAGAGGAGGAGGGACAAGAAGAATGGAAGAGTGATGAGACTAACACATGGAAATGGAGGACAAAGATGATCTAGGAGGAGGAAAAAGATGCTGGAAGGAAACTGGAAGGACCAAACTCCTGTTTTCCAGTCTCACTACTGAGCCAAAACTTGTGGATAATGTAGAACTCAAGAATCTTGCCCCCTAATCATCTCCATGGAGAGAATCCAAAGAAATGGAAAGCTCACCTATGATAGTAGCAACAAAGGAGCACCCAGTTCATGACCAGGCATGGCCTACTGAAGCTCTCTGAGGAACAGCTCAGGATCCCTTCTCTACCCAGATGGACCTACCACAGGGGCTCTGCATTGACTTGCTTTTAGGTTTATGTAGTTTTCTTTCTCAATGAAACGCAGACACAGGCTGAGCCCTGGTGGTATAAGTGGTTGAGTGCAGGACTGCAGCCCACAGGCTTGATGGTTCAAATCCAGGGGCAGCTCTCAGGAGCAGCACTGGGTAGTTCCCACGACCACCAGAGGGCAGTGATGCCCCCTCCCAAAACAAACAAACAAACAAACAAAAACCCAAAAGGAAATGCAGATGCAATTTCAAAAATTAAAGAAATCATAAATTATGCTTGACATGATTGAGCTATGGAATGATATCCTATATGTACTAATTAAAAATAAAATATTAAAAATACAAAAACAAAAAGAAGCAAAAATATGTTTATAACAAATTTACAGTAAGAGGACACCACCTTTACTCAACATACTTTATAACCTTTAGAAATATGTCTATTACTTTCATTTAGCAAATATTTTTGATGTGATAACATATGGCAAGACCTATGAAAAGGATTGAAATAATAATCAAAATGCAATTTTTTGTCTGGTTTTATTTTGTTTGGTTTTGTTTTGACACTTTTCACCCAAATGGCATCCTAGATAATCAAACGCTTGCAGTAAATGTAATTTTGATGATAGAATTACTAATTTATAATGATGGGCTATCATTTACTTACCAATCTTCTTCTTAGATTGCTTTCCTTTCACTATTCCATTATTATAAATAGTTGGGAGTGGGATGTGTTATGAATGGAAAATTTGGTTGGACAGTCTTAACTATTTTAAGTTCTTAATTCCTAACAACTATTTTATGTTCCTAAATTGTATAATTGAATTGATTTTCATTTTTTCAGCATCTTTGCCAGTGAGCTACTTAGGGTAACCTGTTCTACCCAGAGTAGCGCTGTGCCACAGAATTTCCAAATCTATGACTCTTTATGGAAGCTGGTTGCCATTCTCCCTCCCATGGAGTAAGCAGTGGGTCTGAACTGCAGACCATGTGATTAGTAACCCAACACATAGCCCACTACCTCTAGCTGTAACCAACTCTTTGCTCTAATGTCATACATTAAATTCCTTGAATAATTAGTTGACTTCTTCTGAGTTCTCCATCATACTCTCATCTACTATGTCTTATACACAGTTTGGACTCTTCAGGAAATCCTTGTATTTTAACAAACCAATAAAGTCAGTTGCCATCATGCCCACTTTGACTCGTGGTGAATCTATATATTTCCAGAGTAGAACTGTGCTTCCAAACTTTCCAGTCGTTGATTTTTCAAAACTTCATCATGAGGAGATATATTGGACATGTTACCAGGAGAGACTATTACCAGGAGAAGGACATCTTGCTTGGTTAAGTGTGTGTGTGTGTGTGTGTGTGTGTGTGTTGGGAGGGGGGTTAAGAAGGAGGGAGGCCCTTAGATAAGGTAGTTTGGCTGCAGAGTGGGTGTAACAATGAGATTAACCATATGAACAATTTTCAGGATGTGCAGAACCTAGGCGTCATTCCTTCTGTTGGAATTGGGGCACAATGAGTGAGACCAACTCAGTGGCACCTATCAACCTCAACAAAACCTTTCTTCCAGGGTACCTGTGGTGATGGAAGCCTTCAGTCTTTCAGGTAGTAATCAAGTGTTTTAATACTGTTTCCACCCCAGGCACTCAGCAAGAGCACAATTGATAGGGGCCATGGTGTCAGTTCCCAGTCATAGAGAGCCCACCCCCACAAAAAGGACACCCTGTGGGATTGTGCCTGGTCTGACCCCACTGCAATAAGGCAAAACACTAAGGCTGTGCAGCAGAGCAGCAGGAGGAGCAAAGCATGGAGTTCTGAAGGGAGTGCCAGGATATCAGACTCTACTGGAGGATACTCCTGGAGGAGAGCAAGTAGACCTTGAACTATTTACAGGTTTTTCTTTTGTTATTGCTATTTTTTTTACTTGTTTATGTATTTTTTTCTGGACATTGGTTTTTGTTGTTGTTGTAATTTTGTTTTCTTTTGTTGCTTGATTTTGCTATGTCTTGTCTTTTTTGTACATGTTATTATCTCTGCCAGTCTATCTAGATAAGATAGGCTGGATGAACAGTCTGGAGGAGAAAACAATGGGACTGTTGGTTCTGGGGCATGGGAGATGGAGAAGTGGGGGAAAGGAGGTGGGGTTGACAACCCCAGGGATAAGGGAACAACAAGTGATCTGAAATCAGTGACAACGTGGGTATGAGAGACCTGATAGGGATTGATCAAGAGTGATGTAACAGAGAGAAATTACTGAACACAACTGAAGTCTGAGTACAAAAGTAGGAGAAGAGGAAATTATAAGGAATAGAGGGAAAAAAACCTAGGAGGCAAAGGGCATTTATCGAGGTCTAAAATCAGGCACATATATAGGTAAATATATTTATATATGATCATGGGAAAATAGATCTACATGCATACACTTATAGGATAATATTAAGGTAGCAGATGGGCATTGGACCTCCACTCAAATGCTTTCTCAATGCAAGAACACTTCATTCTATTAACATGGCATTTCCTGTTGCTTACCTAGCCAAACACAATCACTAAAGATAAATGTGTGCATATGCAAAAGAAAGTTGATGGTGCCAGGGTATCAAAAGATATAGTGTCTGGGGTCTTAAGGGCTTGAAAATAAACAAGAGACCCTATAGCTCAGAAGCAACAAAGCCCACATGGAAGAAGCACACCCACCTGTGTTACCATGATGTGTCAAGGGAATCAGTTATCAGGCATCAAATAACTGAAAATTATATCATTATAAACGAGGGAGAGTACAGATTGAGAAACCAAAGTCCATCTGTAGGTCAAGTTACATCCCCTTACAGAATGGTTGTGGGGAGGATATGGGTCAGTCAGGATACAGTGTAACAACAATGAGATATGCAACTTTCCTCTAGTTCTTAAATGCTTCCTCCCACCCACTATCATGATCACAAGTCTACTTTACAAATCCAGCTAGACTAGAGGATGTATACTGGTACAGATAGAAACCGGAAATATGAGAAATCCATGACAAATGATCCCTTCAGGCTCAGTGGTGAGAGTGAGGATACTGGGAGGGTGGTGGGAATGTGGAGTAGAATGGGGGAGCTGATTACAAGGATCTACATATGGCCTCCTCCCTGGCACATGGACAACAGGGAAATGGGTGAAGAGAGACTTTGGATAGTGTAGGCTATGGAAAAATAATAATAACTTATAAATTATTGAGGGCTCATGTGGGAGGGAGGAAATATGAGGAGGTGATACCAGGGGCTTAAGTGGCTAGAAAATGTTTTGAGAACGATGATGACAAAAAGGGTACAAATGTGTTTTTCATACCATGGCTGGATGGATATATTGTGATGGGATTTGTATGAGTCCCCAATAAAGTGATTAAAAATAAACAAAACCAACCAAACAAATAAATAGCCATGGTTGGCATAAGAAAAAAAAAGGGGGGAGGCGCAAGGACATCCTGTCCTGCCCTAAGCCTTGCTCACAATCTTTCCTATATTTGTGCCCATTGTTTCAGCCACTGTATCAATCAACCTCATTGAAGGTCCTCTTTTTTAACGCTGACCATCTGCTTTACCAGGACGATGTCCTCCCTTCCAGAGACTGGTGCTCCTAACATGACCTAAGAAGGTATGACCAAATGTTGCCATCCCTGTTCCTAAGGAAACTTCTGGTTACTTTTCTTCCAGACCAGATTTTTTTTCAATCTCTGGGTAGCAAATATCACTTTGTCGGTAGACATGAGATGTTTCGCATGCTTTTTTTTGCATAGTGCAGTGGAGCAAAATTAGCTACATCAGTTTTGCAATTAAACTTTTAGACTATAAGAAAATGTTCTTTTTTGTTTTTTCTTTAGGGTCAGAAGTTGGAAAAGGCATAAGACCACTGTTTTTGCGTTAGCAATATTTGATCCACGGGGCTTCAAAAAGTGTAAAAACCCCACTCTCTTTTTCCTTTCATTTTTCTGTAATCTTCTGAATATCCTGCATATTTTTAGACTGGAGGTTTCCCATGAAAGGGAATTCACTATTGGATAAAACGTTATGCTTGATATTTAAATTTTCTCGTTCTGCCTATGTGTTTTATTTTAATAAAACTGTAATAAAACATTTAGGGAATGAGAAAAGGAAATATTTACTAGTAAAGTTGAGATTTAAATTAATTAGATAAACCCAGAAAATATCATGATCAATTTATTTGATACAGTCAATGACATAGACCTGTTCTTAAATTTTCACTCTAGGTGAGATTGGAATGAACAGGGCCACCAAGTTTCCTTCCCGAAGCTCAAAGGAAAGGGGTCTTGGACACAGAAGGAAATAACACAATTCAGACAGTCTCTTCTTTCCTGTTTACTCACACATTTGACAGACATTAATTAAGCATGTTTCACCATCTATAATTAAAAGGATGTTAACTCAGTCAGTAGCTATATACGGATAATCTAGCAACCAGATGCATCTGGTTTGAGGACTGAGGCTTCCTAAGGCGGTTTCCTAGGTTCTAATCTTCTCACCTGAGGAGCAATGTGGTCCAGCTCAACTGCACACCTGAGTGGCATTGCTAATTTCATTCTGCCTCGGTTTCTTAGAGCTGCTATCATGGAAATACCACATGTGGTGGCTTTACAAATAGAAATGTATTTTCTAACCATTTGGGAAGGAGATGTCTAAATTTAGAGCATCAATCTTAGGAAATTTCCTTTCTCCGCTGGCTTCAAGGAAAGGTTTTGTTCCTAGCTGCTGTTCCTCAGCTCTTTGGCAATGGTCACATGACCTGATATCTACCCTTCCCTTATATCAAACCTTATTGGCTGGTTTTCTATCTCCAAAATGATCATCTTAGACACATGCTATGCTCCACACTGATATTGTAATTACAAGGAACTTGCTTCCTTGGGATTCTGAAACTGAATTGTTACAGGGGGCAGGCAGTCTCAGTTTTCTCCTATTGAGTGACTAGTGAGCTTGAATGGCCGGCCATCCTAGTAGTTAAGAGCATCAGGGTTAACCCACTTTACCAGAAAGTCTCCTTCTGTAGTTTAAAGAAGAAGTGAAAAAAGTAAAGAGATTTTAATGGAATTTGTAGTCTTCTCTCAAGCTACCATACTTCTGAGTCCTAACCATTTGCTTACAAATGTTCATGACTCCTCCTCCAAATATCCATGACCTCATGCACAATGGAATGAAATACTGTTCTCCTCTCTGCCATGCCCAAGAGCCATGGCAGATCAGCACATCTTGATACAGTCTGTTTTCAGTCCTGAGTTTGAAAGTAGATCACCAGGCTAACTTGGAGAGAGGGGGGAGTTGATTTATCAGGTCACTAGTAACTAGATCCTTGCATGCAAATTCAGGTCTATCAATTACCAATGAACTGTCAATATGTCCTTTGGCTATACATTGTTGTTAAGGTGGTGGTGGCCGTTGGGGACTTCAAGTCAATTTTGACTCACTGTGATGCTTTCTGATAGAATGAAACTATCCTATATCATGTCTGGGTTGTCAGCTTTTCAGGAGTAGATGGCCAGCCTTCTTCCTAGGGAAGCTATCAGTGAGTTTTAGCTGTCACTATGCTAGCTGGCTTTCATTCACTGCCATCAAGTGGATTACAAGTTGTAATGATCCTGCAGGACTGGGTATAAATATGCCTGTGGTTTCTAAGAGTGTAACTCTTTACAGGAGGAGAAAGCCTCATCTCTCTTCTGTCAAACCGTGGTTTTCAACTGCTGACTGCCTGGTTGCAGCCCAAAATGTCACTGTGGTGGTCATATGCTTATGTTAATTTCATGATTGAGATGTAGGGTTGGAGTCTGGCCTGTTAATCTGGAGATAGCCATTGAATAGCCAATGAGGCCTCTGTGTGGGCCTGGCTTTCTCCTGATGCATCTGAGAAATCTTGAGATATTTCCCTCGTGAAGATGAAAAGCTATCTCCCCAGTTGTTGGGAGTTAGTCTCAGAGATGATGAATCACGGACAAGACAAGATGGCAGCGTCTGAGGAGCCAAGGGAGAAGCCACATGACTTTGCCCTGATGGAGCCAGACCTCTGAAGCTGGAGAAGCCACATGGGGACATCTGCCAGTGATGAGTTTCTTCTGCCACCACAGGATGCTGTTGATGGACCCTGAGGCCTGGAAGCGAGGAGTCATGGGGAGACCCCTGCCAGCGCCAGGACTCTGCACTCACTGACCTGTGATTTTGTGAGTCAGAAGGAGACATTACAGACTGTATCGGGCCTCTGGGCTAATATCGGACTTATGACTTTGAACTGGACTGGGTTGGGATGCTTTCTCAGTGTTCCATTCCTTTTATGTATAAACCATTCCCTTACATCCATATGCGTGTCTATAAATTTGTTCCTCTAGTCTAACTGGACTAACACAGTAACCTAGTATACCACCAGGGATCCTGTGAGTTAACAACCAAAAACTTAACAAGGATGTAGTTAGTTTTCCTCAGTTACAAATAAATAATACAAATTTACTACTTGCTTTCTGAATATTGTGTCTTGAACAAATTTACAGACATCAAATAATATGGTGCTCCAGAAAACACAAACAGTAGATAATATTATTGTCCTCATTTTATAGGTGAAGAAATTGTGGTTGACAAAGGTTAAGAAACTTGCCTAAGCCACTTAACTACTAACTAGAGAACCCTAATGTGACCCAGTACTTTGTGGACATAGCCTATTTGTTTCACTTCCATGTGATATGTCTGGGTTGGACTCGGTATTTCCTCAGATCAAGGGAACTTCGTTCATTTGTTTTTTTAACCTTTGCCCCTGGCATTGTTTGTGTCACAAAATAAACAAGTGAAATTGTGGATTCTAAGCCTCTACTTAAAAAAAAAAAAAAAAAAAACCTGCCACTGACAGAAAGTATGGAAGATTAGGAGAAAGGTAGAGAGATTTTTTTCTGTAACAAATTTACTGGGTTTGGAGTGGTTTTTTTTAATCACTAAAGAAGTGAATGAGTAAATGATTGAACAAATTGCAAATTAGCTAGGGTATGGAACCATGCTTTAGTGTGTACAGGCATCCAGGTTTGAGCAGGGTTTCATGGACAGGATCAGGACTCACAGAGAGAATGACTCTGTAACTGGAGGGAATAAGCACAGTACTGAAGCCTCCCCTCTGGGTCTTTGATTATGTCGAATTGAACTCTTGAAGACTCAGGCACCTGACTATATCCCCACAGCTCCTGGTTATCAGACTTCAGAGCTAGGTAAAACTTGCTATATGCAGGCTCTTCCTCTAGGCTAGGTATCACCCGCAGTTGGAGAAAAAAGGCAGGTACTATGAACTTGATGCCTCCATTATCCCTAGTTTTCAGATAAGCTGATCATTTGTTTGAGTCTCATATAGCAAGTGAGGCTTTCACTTCTTGCCTTATGCTTCATTTTCACAAATATCAACTTAACATATATACCTTTTTAAATCCAAAAATATCACTTGATTTTTTTATGGTATATGTATATCCCCTCCTAATCTAGACATCACAAGTAGAACTCCAGAGTTAAAGTTCACTGTTTTTGAGGGAGTCATTTTGGGTTGTGGATATCTCATCTGATTTCCCAAGGCATCAACAGGAAAGAGAGGAACAAATACATTATCTCAGCTTATTTCTAAATGAGTAAACTCTGGAATCAGGGGTCACTTAAGTGTACAGTGAACACCTTTTACCCAGCTATCGCTGGCGAGCTTTCCAACTGCCGGCTCATTGGATAAAGACAACATCACCCCAGGCTACAGGTTAGACTGGAATCCTGGTGGAGGCATGGTTCAAATTCCAGGTTGCTGGCCAAAAAATCCGTGCTCTGTGAGAGAAAAGACTGGGCAAGCTGTTTCCATAAGATGACATGCAGCCTTGGGAACCATATAGGACAGTTCTATTCTGTCCGATAGGGTTGCTATGTCTTGGAATTGACTTGATATGACCCAGCGGCAATAAGTTAGCCAATCACTTTCTTCTTGCTCAATTTACTCATGCATACCCCTAGGCAACTCTGTTGGACAAGTCTCGTTTACATTTAGCATTCAATTCCCATCTTCCTCTGCAATTTTCTATCTACAAAGGCTAGTAGCAAAATCTTGATTTCTCAGGTCACTTGCAACTTGATCCTTTTGTGCAAATTCAGTTCTATCAATTACAGGCACTGGCGTGATTTTAAGTCTCAATTTTCTTACAACTTCATAAGCTCCAATGATTGTCTTGTGTACTTGAGAAACTCCATCAAAACTTCCCTTTTAACCCTCCCCCCCCCCCAAATAGTTGATAATATAACCTCATGAGCTGGTTTCTCCACCTTGAATTTCATTAGCGCTGAAGAACAACTCAGAAACCATTGTTTTGACAGGACTTTTGAGGCAGAGGCCATGTTCCTGATTCCCTTCTGCTGCCTCTTGGAGCAGAGCAGTATGTTTGTCAATAGGCAGCTGTGCAAAGGGTGGTGGCTCAGGTAGCAGCTGCTTCCCGAATCCCCCTTTTCTCCCTAGGGGAAGGAGTCCCAGTCTCAGCTGTGACAGCTTTAGGACTCTTCCTCTTTCGTCCTTCTGCAATTCTGTAAGCACATCATTCCTTCTAGTAAGTCATGTTCTTCTGAAGAGGGCTGTGGTTTCTCTTCCTGCTGAGAGCACAAATGGCTAGAGAATGTCCTTCCCTGAGCCTTCGGTTAATTTATATCCTTTGTGAAACTAATGAAATGATGAAATGCACAGACCTGGAACAAATTATTCCATGCACTTCATATTATTTTAGTTGAAGACCTGGGCTGGAAAAAAAGTAAAACCTCCAGACAAATTATCCCTCGATAGATAATCCAAACATTGTCAAGTGAAAAGTTTCATGAAAAAAACTTCTTGAAATACTATGCCCTTTCATGTGCCAAGTGGCATGCCAGGCTGTGTGGATACAGGCATAAGTCACAACATCTGGCTATAGAATATAAATTAAGACAGAAGCACCAGTGGGATAGCTCCTGCAAGGTGCAGAAGTGGAGAAAATCCTGTGAAAGTCTAGCTGTCTTCATTCAACTCTGCCCTCAAGTGCGGTTCAGGAACTGCCCTGAGAGGGGTTCGATTGGCAAGAAATAGTGCTGTGATCTCGTGCCTATCAGGGAAGGCATGTGCTATTTTTACTTAGGACAGTTGTCAAGTATCAATAAGAACACCATCAAAACAAAAAAGAAGCTATAATTTCTTGACATAGCTTCTGTTTAGGGCTGTACATTTCTGGAGGTAGTGCTTCCAGCTCTCTAATTATTCCACAAAGAATTCTGTTCTCTTTGATTTAGACCAGGTCAAAATGGCAGTTTGTGCAACAGTGAAGGGCTCAAATCAGGGCTCTTTTTGATGCTCATAGAGGTTTGGGGATAAAAGGAAATCACTTTTAAGTAGATGGGGTAAGATTCCTGATGAAATTCTCATAGGAAAACAAAACTTACTTCAATGATTGAGCATTGTTCTGATGAGGGAAAATATTCTCAGCATAACTTTTCTTGTCTTTTTCTTACAAGTTCTTCACAAGCTCCTAAGGTTGTCTTGTGTACTTGAATTAATCCTTTAGAGTCCCACCAAATAGTCTCTATAACCCTCCAACCTGATGTCGTGGCCTTGAATTTAACTGGCCTGGAAGAATCTCTCAGAAATCACTGTTTTGATTGGATCTTGCTCTCTGAATCATATCGATACATTCAAGACTAATTTCTGATTACATTTTGCTCCATAAACATCATCTACTTTGCCTAATCTTTCTTAAAAGTGTTATGTAATGATCAAATCTTGAACTAGCTGATCATTATACCATGGTTGGGTGTCAATTAAATCAAATGCTTACAGAAACCCAGATATTCACTTAAGATCAGAAATTCTGAGCTATGTTGGATTCCAACTTCACTATCACAATCCAACTTAATCATCACATTGCTGTTAATTCTGTGTTTTTTTTTGTGGACTTCAACCACAGTGTCTTTATTCATAAAATTTGACAATATTCCCTCTCTTGGCTCCTCTTTGAGATCTTCCCAATTTTCCAGACAACTTTTGTTCCATATAAAGACTGTAGTGTTATGTGGGCAACACAATCCAATGCTTGTTGCAAGAATTCAATGATCTGGGAAGATGTCCACTTGAGTTTTTGCCAAAACATTTGAAATTAGCTCTGACCTGAAAAGGACCCTAAAGAGACTAACACAAGGCATTTGTGAGAAAATGTATCTACTTCTCTGTAGCCATCCCCTTATCTTAGAGGCAGGTTTAAATATATTTTCTTTAGAGTGAACCCATTCGCTATGAACAGAACACTTAGGAGCAGTACTTTGTCATATACTTTCTGACCTAGACTAGGTTCTTTAGCATAGCGGAAGCAGGGAAAATGACTCACACTGTTGGGGAAGTAGTAATGCCCCAAGTTCAGGTAAATCCCAAGCCTGTGGGTCAGATATTAATCTTGAAGGTCCACAATCCTCAGGTATTGCCAGGGGCTGTTAAACTCAAGACTGACAGGATCACGGCAGGCCACTGGGGACTCCTGGGATTGGCAGACAATATAGCAGACCATTGACTCAAGTCCAAAGAACCAGGGGTAGATATACCAGTTGCATCACAAACAAGATCCAGCGCCAAAAAAGCAAGTTTTTCAACACTGTCCACTTATATGGGTGGCAAAAACACTCTGTGGGCCAGATAAATATCTTTGGTGGGCCGCATGTGGCCCATGGGCTGTAATTTGAGGATGCCTTCTCTTGACAGTACAAGAGCCGAGAGAGCCCCTATGTGCCGTAGAAGATGGCCTCTTCTCCATTGTGCTTGGTTTTTCTGGCAGGTGGCTTTGCCCAAGTTTTGAGTGAGAGAACCAGGTCGTGGGTCAGCCTGACAGAGGGAGGAGAGGTGTTAGAGCAAAGATCCTCTAAAGTAAGGCACAGTAAGGTGCCTGGCCACTGAGACCAGGGGATCTAGAAGCTGCTGCCCCTTCTGTGAAACCAACTCCTCGTGACAGGTGTCTTTTGATCTTACTGATCCTTTTAGCATCCACTGCTCCATCTTACCCCCTTCGCCCTCCTCTGACAACTCAGGACAACCCTATCCATGCCAGAGTAGGTCTTGGTTCTCAGTAGTATATTGTCAAATATTTCTTGAGAGGCACTTCTGGATAGCTCTGGACTTTCGATCCACCTGCTAGAAGCTGAGCCTGTTAGCCTTTTGTTCCACAAAGGAACGTCCTTATGGATCATGCCAGAGGGATCCCATGTCTGCTGCAAGAAATGACTCAGCCATCAATTGTGTATTTGAACTCAGAGAGATCTAGAAATCCCAGGAGGAACCATCTTGCTTAGACTCCGCCCATGGGGACATCTGAAGAAGGGAGGGTCGCCCCGGGTAGGCTTGAGGCTGAAAGGCCATAGGGATCAGCTTTGCTCTGTGGCTTGCCCATGAGTTGAGACTCGCTCCCCAGGGACACAGGGAGCAGTACAGCAGAGCCTGCTCTCGGCTGACCTTGGCTTGTTTCTGAGTGTTGAAGGGAAAATGAAGTGCAGGGCCCTCTCTGGAACAGAGGACACACAGTTCCCAAGTTATGTCATGAAAGCAGCAGAGACTGTCTCACAGACAAGAGCATGAGGGGTGAGAGTGGGGAGGATGTGATGGGAATTAACAGCCAGGCGACTGATATATTGTTCTGTCTTTCTTGCATTAAAATAGAAATAGTTTCTCGTCAAAATGCCCACCTGTGTGTGTATTTATCATAAAAACCCAGAGGGGATTTCAATAGCTCCATTTACAATACCTCTGCCAAGCAGTCAGGTAGTTTTTCTTCCTTTCCACCCTCACCCCCCCTTCTTCTTCCATTGACAAAAGAGTGTGGGGAGAAGGTGCTTTTCAGTCATTACTTTTCTGGAACAGTCAGTATACCCTTAAGGAAGAAAAAAAATGTGACTGTAACAAATCAGGCATCCTACTGGGATTGTGATGGCTCAGACAGGGAGGGAAAGAGCCCATCTGCATTGCACTTGAAATGCTGGCTGGTGGACTCCGACATCACACATTAAAAGGTGAGAGAGGTTGAGGCTGGATGGGGACCAGGAGGAGTGTGTGCATAGCTATGTGTGCATAGTGTCCAGGACACATGTGTGGGCCTCATTTCATAGAGCATAAAGCCCTCAATGAATCTCTGCTGAATACAAATGGTTAACATGTCCCAGAGGTTGGAAGTTCAAGTCCAGCCAGAGGATCCTCAGAAGACATGCCTGATGACCTACTTTTTACAACTCAAACATTGAAAACCTTGTGGAGGATGCTTACTTAAAATGTGACACCTGAATGCTGGCCATGCTCTGAGTGGCCTTGAGGACTATGGCACTAGTACTGCAGACTAATTTCCATCTGGCAATCCTCCATGATCTCACCATGTGGAAAGCACCACATCCAAATAGGCCAATTCATTCCTCTCTCCCAATTTGCCTACGTACACATACTGGGACTAACTCAGCATTCCTTTAAAGTATCCCTGCTCCTCCAACTCCGGTACCACCACCACTCTGCTCCTAGGTATCTTCAATAACTTCATGCTGTTCCAGCTCAGTCTACCTCCCAGGCCTCTGGTACTCCATCTCCCTAGTCTTGCCACCTTTCACTGTTCCATTTTAGAAGAGGCAACCAGAAGAGCTGCCTCGATATCTGAACTTCTCCACGTGGGACACAATGCTTACAAGCACCGACTGAAAGCTTGCCAGCTCAGCTGGTCAGGAAAGGATTTGGTGACTGAAATTAGCCCATGGCTCCATGGAAAAACCGAACAAGCAAACAAAACCAAACTTCGTGCCTTGAACTAGATTCCAGCTCAAAAGAACTCCATAGCAGAGGTTGGAACTGCCCGTGTGGGTCTCTGACCTGGGAACTCTTTGTTTTTCGATGCATGATCATTTTAGTAGGGGCACTTGCTGCCCTGATAACCTTCTGTACATCATTGTATCAAGCACATTTGTACATACGTTGCCATCAATGTTTTCCTTCTACTTGAGCTCTTGGTATCAGCTCCAGTTTTTTTCCCTCCCTCCCATGCATGCGAACCCTTGGTAAATTATAAATTGTTACTGTTGTCATCTCTTGCATTGTCCGCTGCCTCCGATTCATCCATGTTTCTGTTGTTCATCCCCCTCTGGTAGAGGGAGGAGGTATATGTCAAATATTGCAATCGGTGCTCCCTTCTCTCCCCCACCTTTCCCCCGTCTTCATGTTTTTGCTACTCCTGATACTGTTCCTTGGGGAATATTTGTCCTGGATTCTGTGTGTCCAGAATTCTATCTGGACCAGAGCATATGCTTCGATGTAGCAGGGTTTATAAGCTAGAACTGGTGTCATGATAGTGGGGTTAACATGGGCAGAGAGAAGGCATTGAAGAACTAGCAGAATGTTGTGTGTTTCATCCATGCTATACTGTGCCATGATTGGCTTGTTCCTATCTTGTGACCTTTCTGTGAGGGATGTCCAATTGTATAAAGATGGGCTATGGTACTCCACCCTGACTCCCCTCATTTGCATTGATAGAGTTCTTTATTTTGATTCTTTTGATGCCTGATACCTGATCCTGTGGATATTTTGTGATCACACAGGCTGGGGTGCTTATTCCATGTACACTTGTTGCTTCTCTGCTAGATGGCCACTTGTTTAACTTCAAGATTTTATGACCCCCAGATGCTGTATCTTTTCATAGCTGGGCACCATAACCTTTCATCTCCACATTAGCTATGCACCCATTTTGTCTTCAGAGATTGTGTCAATCACAGAATGGTTATTAGAACAGTGTTTTTCCATTAGGGGAGTACTTGAGTAGAGGTCCAATATCTGTTTTTAAATACTTAACCTACAAATATATGTACAGAGACCTATATTTCTATCTTTATTTATTACTATATATACGTATATACATGTTTATATTTATAGTTCTATAAATGTCATTTGCCTCTTTGTTTTTTCCTCAATTTCCTTTTACTTTACTCCAGTCCCACTACCATGCTTAGCCATAGATGGCTCACAGTAATTTCTCTTGCATTGCACTTGTTCAAACCCCACCAGGCATTCTACACTCCCTTCGTCATCTCTTTCAGATCTCTTTTTGTTCCCTTCTCCCTGGGGTTGTTGGCTGCTCCCTTCCCCCATTCTTCTGTTTCCCTAGGACTGCTGGTCCTGTTGATTTCACCTTAGGATTGTTTATCTTGTCTATTTTATATAGATAGACATCAAGAAGAAGAAAATCAGGGCCTATGAGTAGTTCTGAGTCTGTCTGCTGACTCATATATGTTTTCTGATTGAGGATGATGAGGTGCCAAGCCCTGACCCTTGAGTCTGAAGGCTGTTTTCAGGATTCCTTGGGGACTTTGTTGCTTACCTCCCCTGGTTTCTCTCCCGTCCTGTTTACCCCATGTAGGGGGCTCAGACTTGGGCACATTTCCTGCACTGTCCCCTCCAGTGCTGTGCAACAGTGAAGGGATGCCATGTCTCAGGTGGAATTGGCATTATGGCACTCTCTGTGTCTTTGTTGCTCTGAGTAGGAGTATTTTCCTTCGGGATTAGTGGGACAAGATGCAGTGCTCTCTCCCTTCCTCCTTCTCTCCCTCCCTCCCTTGCTCCCTCCCTCCTTTGCTCCTTACTGGCCTGGGAAAGCCTGTCACTTTCCCTGGGATTTGTTTTCAGAGCTGTCTCGGTAATGCAATCTTCTAGGGGGCGGGGGTCAAGGTAACTAGGGTGGGGGCTGGTCTCCAGAACTCTCTAACAGTTCCCTGATTCGTGCTGGGATGTTGCATGGTACCTCAAGGCCTTGTCCATCACATTGAGGTCTGGTCCCGCTCTGTCTTTCCTGTGGAGGCATAAGCAATACCCTCCCTGTGGGTGGGGTAGTGCCCTGCTACCCCACTTTCCATGTCCTCTTTCCCTTCCTGCTTAGTTGGCTGTCACATGCATCTCTGGATTGGGTCTGTGCTCTGCCAAAGTGCCTGGGTCTTGCCCCAGGAATTTATGCTTTTAGTGGCTTTCCCCTATGACCTTTATGCTTTTTTAAAGCTTCCCTCAGTGGACTCTTGTCATATTCATCCTGGAAGTAGAAAGTCTCCCTATCCTCCCTTGAAGCCATAGGTGGTTTTGAATTGCTCATATACAGCTTAGCAACACAGTGCATAGCCACTACACCACCAGGACTGTTCATGGAAGAGAAGGCTAGTCAATTTGCTCCCAGAAAGAGGAGAGCTTGGAAAAACCTCTAGAAGTAGGTCTACTGTACCAGACAGAGCCATTCTTAGTGGGGATAGGTGAAAAAGAATTCAACGTTATATCTACTGAGTCACTGCCGACTCATAGTATCCAGACACCCAATTCCACACTAACGCCCAAAGTTTGCCAGCACCTCCAATATTAAAAAGAGGTTTGAAGGAGAGTTGTTCTGCTTTGTTTTTAGGTACTTGTTAAGCACGTCTTACATTTTAGGTATGTGTTACTCAACTCTTCCATTAATAGAGGAATCTGTTAACTTCATAAATTGGGTTAATGTGAGTCTCTTATTAATTTTCTTAACACCATCAGTAGACAGAAAGGGAGGGGACCACTTGCCACGTTGTATACCCAGCACGTGAAGCCCAGCAACTGGGTGACCCAAAGGGTATCACATGCTCTTCTTCCCTGGGCCAAGTAGTTCCAGCTAATGGCCTCATTGTTCTGACTAGTGTCACCAGAGTGCTTGTGCCATTGGGAGATAATTAATGAATGCCCACAAAAGTCCCATGAGATCATGGGACAAGCCTATGATCAGGAACTTGAACTTGGAAAGGCATGTCTCCAGAGAATCCTGGTCAGAAGAGGGTAGTAGACAGTAACTTGACAGGGACACTGACCATCTGAGCCTATGATTTCTAGGTTACACTGAGCAGTGAGGAGTTACTTGATAAAAGTGACAAGGAGGGGCAGGCAGAAACTTTTTGCTAGGGACTTCTAATAACCACTCCTCTTTCCATCCATTGACCTTTTTTCTCATTCCACAGCAGAATAAAGCACAGAGGAAGCAGGTTGTGTCCCAGATCATGTGTACAATGAGGCCTGCATCAGGCCACTCATGCTTCTTATCCTGAAGGAGCTGGCGGAGGAAAGAACTTATTGAGAGCCCCTCCTTGGCAGGCTGAGAAGAATCTCTCTGATCATAAGACTGCACTCTCTCCACCCTGCCTTCCTCTTCTCCCCAATATCTCCAATGCTGCCATTCTTTTCCCTCTGATCTCATTTCCTTTGCTTATATGGCTGCCACTGCGCCCTTCCCCCCATCTAAGGTGATGGAAAGCCTCCAAGCGACTTCGACTTCCATCCAATCTTCATGCAAACTTTGGTTCCACAATCATCCTTTACTCTGATCACTTTCCAGTACTGAAGGTGCATTGACCAGGAGCCAAAACTGGTCTCTAACAAGGAAGGATTGCATTTGCCCATCCAGTACACTGCCTTGGTCCGTCTGGAGGAGGACCTGCTTGCTTTGTAAAATGTATGAAGGTTTAAGGCCTCAAGGGGATGAGGTGGGGTCTGGCCTTCACCTGGACTTGTATGGAGGTGCTAGTGGTCATTTCCTTGGATCTCTGGCATGGCTGCTGCTGTGTGCATTTGAGATGGGTCCTTAAGTTCCCTAGGAGGAAAGGTGGAGATGAGACTCCAGATCCAAGGGACTGTAAAGGGACTTTAAGATTGTCATGAGCTCAGGTGTCAGGGCTCAAGACTCTGGCCAAACCATCCAGAGAGAAAGGCAGGACACTCATTCCCATCTAAGTGATCTGGGGCCAGACAGCAGGCCCTGAAGAGGAGGTCTTCTTCTTTGAATCTAAAAGGCTATATTGCCTTAGGGGGCAAGCGCAGGAGGGGATGGGGCTGGTGTACTTTGACACTATGACACCATTTGCCAAAGAAAACTCATTGTCAGTGAAACTTTTTCAAATCGCAGCCACCCTATGTTGTCTCATAGTGGTTCCGACTCAGTGATGCACTGAGTAACAGAACCAAACAGTGCCCGGTCCTCATTCTCACAGTTGTTTTACGTGTGTGCCCATCACTGCAGCACTGTGTCGATGCACCTTGTCCGAGGTCTTTCTATCTTCCCTTCCTCTCTCCTTTACCAAGTGCCCTTTCCAAGGGCCTGGCCTCTCCCCATAACATGTCCAACGCACATGAGAACTCTCCTGGCCCTGGTTTCTGAGCAGCATTCTGGCTGTATGCCTTTTGACACAGCCTTGTCTGTCCATGTGTCAGTCTGTGGTGCTTGCAATATTCTTCCCCAGCACCACAATTTAAAGGCATCAACTTTTCTTTGGTCTTCCTTAGTCAAGGTCCCATAGAGTTTCCAAGGCTGTAAATCTTTATGGAGTCTTTGGGCCACATCTTTTTCCTGAAGAGCCACAGGCAGGTTCTGGCCACCAACCCTGGTCAGCAGCCAATGTTTAACCCAGTGTCCCAGAAGGACTCCTCACTTCCTAAAGAGTGGCTGGCTATAACAGACCTTGCACAGAATCTGACATTCCCTCTGCAACTTAGAAGGGTACGGCTTTGAAGAAAATCAGATCAAAGAAAAATTACACCACATGTGTGCCGGCGGTGTGGGGGGGAGGCACATTTAGATAAATTGAGAGCTCATGTGTGATCTCAGAAAATACATTTAGCAATCATCAGTTTTGCAATGCTTACATTATTTACATGATAATTGGTGTCACTGTGGTCTCTGATCTCTGGCCCTAAGATTGTAAGGGGTGACTTACCCTAGAAGTCAATTACCCAGCCAGTGAATTAACCATGGTTCAGACTCAGCAGGGCCCAGGACCTTAATTTCCTTCTGTGAAGTTTCTGAAACAGAAGGTGGCTGATGAGCTTTGATTACTGCCCCTTCCCCTGCCCATGGGAGGGCCGTCTTCACTGAGCAGAACTCATGTTGGGCTGGTGCAGACCCTTCTGGAGGTAGAGATGACAATGAGACTCTGATGACCCCAATCATCTGCCAGATCAAAAGATAGGTAACCAGCTAAACCTTCTCTGCTTTGTCCCCCATAAAGACCCCCTCCCAGACTTGTAGGCAGACTATATCCACCAGATTCACTCAGTAAAGCCAATGAAAGAGCATCCAGTCATCCAGGAAAGCACAGCCTGATTTGTGTTTACTTATCCATGTATTTCACAGGATTTCCCGACATCAAAGATGCCAGGTCTGGATGGCCTCTGTCCCTCTCCCAACCCCATGGCCTCTTCCTGCAGAATCAAAGCTGCTTTTCAGGGTTTTCCTCCAAGGGAGGAACTGAGTACACAGCCAGCAAGGTAGGCACAGGCTTACTTGTGCTTATTGACCTATGGTGAGTATTCACATGATGTCCCACCATATCATTAAAATCATGTGGACTGGTCTCTACAGATTCATAATTAAGTCCAAGTGATGGGGAGTCCCTGCTACCCCCAAGTAGAGTGGAAAATAGGACTCTTACTTTGCACAGTGGAATCATTTGCAAGTTCTCCTCTGTTTCGTCCTCCCTCTGTGGGAGAGTGAGAGAGACACTGACTTCATCCCCGATGCCACTGTACAGATGATAAGATGATTATGAGGCAGAGTGGTCCATGTGGATGTGGCTACCGTAATTGCATTTGGAGTCCAGTATGGAATCAAGTGCACTGTAGATTTTACACATCACCATTAAAAAAGTACAATTCCTATAACATAAAATTAGCCATCTAAGAGTGAACAATCTGAGAGCTTTTGTACAGTCAACATTTTGGGAATCTATGACCTTGGTGTTGTTATCTGAGGAACCTTGGATGCTCTGTTGGGTAAGCCTTGATGCCTTGGGTTGTTAACCGGAAGCTTCAACCCAACGGCAGTTCGGGAGTAGAAAGACCAGGAAGTCTGCTCACATTAATGTCTACAAAACCTCAGAAACATTGACAGAATGGTTGCAAGGGATTGTAATGAACTTGCCCCCTTGCCCCTTATTTTAGTTCATCACCCTAAGTGGAGCATCCACAGTGAGGGCTGTATTCAGAATGTACATTGCTGTTGTGTAATTGAATGTAGACAGTGAGCGACGCCATACACTTCAGGAAACTTTGATCATATTCACACTCATTTGGGCACCTGGTGGCATAATGAGTTCTACACAGAGTTGCTAACTGCAAGGTCATTGGTTGTAACTCACAATTTGTTCTGAGGGAGAAAGAAGGGGGCAGTCTGCTCCGGCAAAGCTCTGTGCCTAAGAAAGCCAAAAAGGGCAGTTCTACCCTGTCCTGTCGAATTGCTCTGACTTGGAATTGACTCTATGACAGTAGGGCTGGGGGTGGTTGTGTGCTGGTGGCAGTGAAAGGAGCAAACAGGCTGACTGTTAGCCTCCTCTCCTAAGTTCACTCAAGAGATCTCATTGTTCTATTTTATGTGCCAATTCAGCTCAATGTCATGGCAGACCCTTTCCCAACAGAATGGAACACTGCCCTGCCCTACACGACCCTCGATTGTAAGCTTGAGCCGACTGCTGTGGTCAATAACCTCACAATTGAAATTAACTGATATTCCTGAAAATCTCGGTTGCTCGTGATGGTTGGCAAGAAGACTCTCTTCTAAGGAGTTTGCATCAGGAATTGCTATCCAGCTCTAGCTCCTTGATGTCTCTTGGGATGTAACACTTGTGGGATTGATGCCTGACTCATCCTTTACAGACTTTATCATGGTTCTGTTTCCTCACCATGTTATCAGATTGTTTGACAGTTAGGTGAGAGGGAAATCAAAGTCAAGAATGAAAAGCTGGAGTCCAAATTTTCTGCCTTAACTATCTATATCTGTGAGTTGTGCCCAGGCATGCGTGGGGGTCTCAGAGCAGGGTATCTAGGTCGGTCATCATTTCCATCCTAAGATTCAACCTGCTCTTCCAGACCCATTTCTCAGCCCTTTGTTCATCCCAGTGACATCCAATTAATACTTATAATTAGAAGTGACACCGCTAGCAACAGTAATGACATTTCAAAGGAGGGGCCATTCAACAGGTCCATTGACCAGCTGACAAAGCACATTGTCAGACAAAGGGAGAGAAAGTCTCCCTCTGCTCAGAGTACTGGAGGGTTCATCAACCCTCAGATGGGGACAAGAAGATGGCAGGTGGCATTGTGGTGCTGTAATACACAAAAGTGCCAAGGAGATTATCTCACTTGGTCAGAATAAGCTTTCATGAAAATGAGATGGACTCTCTCCCCTCTGGTTTCATTGTCTGTGTTCATCTCACTCTAAGAGAACACCCACTGATGAAAAGACTGGAGAGCAGAGTTTGTGCCCTGCCCTCCCCCACCTGTTTCATCTCAGAATGATCAAGCTGACGGGTATGCTCCTGACCTCAAAGTGCTGATACAAATTGGAAGAGACAGAGGAATTTTCTGTTCTAAAGTTGTACTTTCAATGTTGATTTATCAGATATAATATAATGTAGGGGGGGAAGGCATTGTCCCATGAAAGATTTGCTCAATGTGACTTAGGAGACATCTATGTCCATTGTTTTGGCTAACTCCTTGAATGTTGAGTACCTACTGTGTGCCAGGAACTGGAGGCCAATAAAAAGCCACCCAAATATCTATTTTAGTGAAAAAACCCCAAAGCATAAATGTTCACTGTACAGTATACTTCGGTGCTCTAATAATCCTCAGAGACTCCCACTCTACCACAGTCTATGTTCCTTCGAGGCAGGGGCATTTTATTCCTTCATATATTTTGTGTTTCTGTCTCTTGCTCAAGGCCAGGCATGTTGCAGAAAATATGTTAAACTCGATAGTTCCATGTAGCCAAGGTAAAATAGAAACGACACAAATAATGATATCGTTATATAAAAAAGGCATTTCTTGAGCCCTAGCCATGCATCAGGGATGCTTGAGAACTCTATTGGGTTTGTTCTGTTGTCCCCACTCTTTTCCACATTAGAAAACTGAGCTTTGAGGGCTCATGGAATGGACCCCAGGTAACAGAAACAGCAGGAAGCACTAGAATTGGGATTTAGCCCTGTGTGTTTTACATACACACACGCGCACACGCACAACACTGAAAAAATAACCCAAATTCAACAAAGTCATTCTAGTGAAGGCCTTGCTTATGGGGTGATTTCAAATGGAAAAACTTAATAAACAAAGCAAAACTTCTCTACAGAACTCCCCAGGGCTCACTCTAGGCCTACGTGGGACTCTGGACACACGACATACTAGGCACGCGGGGAAGATCTTTTTCTCCAGTTATACTGATTGTCTGGGGAATTCTTTTGTGCTCCCTGCCTGGTCAGTGGCAGGTCTTTGTAGGGAATCTATATTGCTGTCATTTGTGTTCAGTTGATGGTTGGAGGGGGGTACATGGATTTCAAATTTCCAAACAGGATCTGATGTCCCAAGGGAACTCTCAATGGATTCTGCTTTATATGTGAGAACCTCTTTTGACCTAAAGTAGCAGTCAGTAGTAGTTGGGCTAAAGCTTGTCTGGAGCATGTTGGCTGTTAGTGGGGCACTCCTGTCAAACTTTCGCAGATCCACCTGGAGCTTTGTTGGGATTTTTCCAAGCATCGATCTCAGCTTGCAGAGGTTTTTGCAATGGGAACATCGCTTTCCCTCTTCTCCCAGATTCCCAGCTAGTCATTTGTTGGTATTTTCAAATGCTATTGTTTTAACTCTCACCTCTACACTATTGATATCTACCTTCAATCTTTCCAGCTACAAGACTTGAGTGGCCCTCTTAAAGTTTTTCCTGTGTTCTGAATTCCATGGGTACTGCTCATATTTCTCTTTGGCCATGTTTTCTCTCTATTTGACTTCCAATGTTGGATGTTGGAGTCTATTCTGGGACCTCTTGGCAAGAATCTTGTTACTCTTTTGGTATAGTGGTTAAGGCACTTGGCTGCTGACTGAAATATCAGTGATTAAAACCTACAAATAGCTTTCCAGGAGAAACATGGGGTTGTTGTAAATATTTGGAGCCTTGGAAAACTCCACAGCTAGGTCCTCAAATGTATAGGGACCCTAGGGGCCAGAGTCAACTTGATGAGGGTAGGTTTTTCCTATATTTCTAGGTAAATAGCTCTCTCTCCTAGCTATGCAATTGAATCACTCATAGAAAAAAATCTGATACCCAATCTTCACTGGAAACCAGTTAGATTCAAATCTCTAGAAGTGGAACCTGACATTTGATATTTCATCAGAAGTGTTGTAGGGTCATTCAAAGGCTCCACTCTGGGTGACGTAATTCATTCCCACATCACCAAGTTCTTTCCATAAATTAAAAACAATGGTCTCTACTTCCATTTTTCTTCTCTGGAGTCCAGACCCTTATCTCAAACATGCAGCTGTCAACCATATGTCCAACACTAACTCTTGCTGCAACTCTTGCATGGAATGTGGTTTCAAAGCAAATATGCTAGAAATATCAGTTACTTGCAAGCTGGAATACTTTTAGTCTCTGCGTCAGGTGATGATATCCAGACTCCCCCAAGGATAAGTCCAAAGGGACAATGCATATCAAGTTCTTAGTTAACATATCATCCAGCCCTACTTGGCTTCAAGAACAGTTGTTGCAATAATCATATGACAAGCCCCACAAAAAGCAAGTGCTTGCCGACTTCCTTCTGCATAGTAAATACGGCATAAGTATTTGTTCTAAAGTCATGCTTCCCATTTTTAAAAATGGTTGAGATGCTGAGAAAAGAACAGATGCCACACAAAGGAAGTATTGAGGATGACCTATCTTAATAGCTCAGCATGGATGTCATTGTCCCATGAACAAGGACCCAGGGATACTGTCCACACCCTGCAGTCTTCTGATAAGGCAGCTGCAGAAAAATTGTGACTGAGGGATACTATGTCTACCACCCCTGCAAGAGACCTGGGTTTGATTTTGAGGAAAGGCACCTCATACACAGCAACCACCCCATCCCCAGGGGGAGTCTCCATTTTTGTTCTAATGCTGAACACCTTTTAGTGACCATTCAGCATCAGATGGACTAGAGAGACTTGGTGATCTGTTTCTTAAAACTAGCCAGTGAAATCCCTTCCAGTCACAGCATTCCAGTCCACCATCAATCACAGAAACAGTGCAGGATCAGGAAGCATCCATTCTATTGTGCACAAGGGACCTGACTCCGCAAGAATGCACAACTTCCACATCCTCCTCATCTCCAAGGTTCACAGAGAAGTTTTTTTTAATCCTGTGTTTAGTGTGAAGTCTTTTCCTTGTATATTTCATCCAGTTTTCCCACCATTGTGGGGAAGTGAACCATACTGTTATGTCCATCATACGAATCTAGAGCTCAGAAAGTTTAACAGCTTTGCCAAAGTTACAGTCTGGACTGGACTTAAGAAGTGTAATAGTGGGCTGGACCCCGGTGGCGTAAGTGGTTGAGTGTTGGACTGTGGATTGTGGGCTTGGCGGTTCAAATCCAGCAGCGGCTCTCAGGAGCAGCACTGGGTAGCTCCCATGACCACCAGAGGGCAGTGATGCCAAAAAAAAAAGAAAAAAAGAAGTGTAATAGTGTCCAACACCATTTGGGTAACTCTCCTAACCTAGTACTCAGGGGTTAACTAGATATATCCTTGGGGTTAAATAAGGAAATCCGAATCCCAGTCTCATCGAAATTGATAGTTACACTGTAAATGAATTCACCACCTATGGGGCCGTGAGAATCTTGACTTTTTTAAAAGTTCAATGTGTCAAATAAGTTCTGAAGAAGTTCTCAAATTTCAGGTGAGAAATAGTTAAGATAATGTTTTGACTTTTTCAGACTTGTTTTCATTTTCTTCAACTTAAACCTAAATTTTCATGTGAGCAATTAGTGGTCTATTCTTGGTCCCATTTTAGCTGTTGATGTTGAGCTTTTCCAAAGCATCACACCACAGAGATAAGAAATTTAATTCCTGTGTATTCCATCCGGTGGGGGTCCATGTGCACATTTTGCTATGTATCTTGTTTTAAAATGTATTTTCTAGTCTAATGCTTGCAAATTGTATCATGAATCTCCAGCTTCATTTTCCTTATGAAGGCCATGTTTTCCAAAGTCTGTTCCAATTTTGTTTTCAATGATTTCATCATATATAATTTGCAATTATTATCTTTATGCCTTCAGTCAGGCTTTCAGAATACTGTGATAGTTACATAATCTGGTGTCACCTTGCAGAGGGGTGGAGTCCAGGCTACTGTGTCAGTCCAGGTAGACTAGAGAAACAAATCCAGGGAAACATATGTGTGTATAAGAAGGAGCTTAATATACAAGAGCAATTGAATATTGAGAAACATCCCAGCCCAGATCAAGCCCATAATGCCTAGAGTAGCCCACTTGTCCAACACTAATATACAAGTCCTCTTTAGACTCACAAAACACATGCAATGATGCTGAATGCAGGAAGATCACCGGTCGGAGCATTGAAGGAATTAAGGATCCAGTGGCAGTGTAAGCATCTCAGCACTGGCAGGGGTCTCTAAGTGGCTCAGCTCTGGTTCTATCAGCCTCTTTCCATGCATCTTCTCCACCAGGATGTCTCCAGGGAGTGAACTTGTGTCCCGCCTCCAGCGAGGTATCTATCTCCTTAGCACCTTCAAATGAGTTTATCAAACTACTACCTGATTGTCAGACTAGACTCCACCTCCTCACTCTGAATCCTGAAGTTGACACCAGATTATGTAACTACCACACCTGTGAAATAGGTCACAGCTTGATCAAAAATTGACTTTTTAGAGAGGAGTTTGGCACTGAAACTCAGCCATCATCTGAACAATATCAAGAGGTGGAATCTCTTTGTTTAGGATACTGTATTTTTGCAGGTGGAATCCTAGTTGAAAGATTCATCTAAATTGATGGTGTTACAGTTGATGACAGGAAAGGCATCTACTCAAAATTAGCTTATGTTTTCAGAGACAGAGTTAATTATATCCATCTCCCTGGAAATTCTGGACTACCATCTCCACTGCCATCCACATTGCCCTTCACTGGGCTTTATCCATGATGTAAGAAGGCTGAGCTGAGAGAGCTGGTTCCTGATTTCTCATAGTTGGTCTTCCCATCAATTGTATCTCTGACCTGGACATAGGATGCAGCAGTCCTCACAGGGACAAAGTAGACCTGCACACCAGAAGGTCATCAAGGTCATGACCTTTTGGAAGTAGATTGCCAGGCTTGTTTTTCTTTAAGTGTTTGCTTGACTTTTAATTAACACTCTTTATGTTTAGATTCAGAGAAACATTTATTAGGCAGGGCATAAAGTTACCATCCTTGAAAATTACAGCAGTTCTCCCATTAATAAAAACATACATTAGTGTACTTAATTTAACTAGGAGTGATAGTTGATAGTCTAAATTAAGGTTCACTTTTTTATTCTATAGTTATATGGGTTTTGACAAATGGATGGTACTATATTCCCACCATTACAGTATCATCCCCAATATTTTCACCAACCAATGCTTTCATGCTTTCCAATGCAAACGCGTTGGAGCCACTGATCCTTTTCCTGTCTCTCTAATTTCATACAATTGAAGTTATCAAGGAGAACTGGAGGCATCTATGGAATTTTGTTGATAAGCCTTAACTCTCTATCTGACAGCCTTTATCTTGCCCCATTCAGACTTTTACCTGTTTCTAAAATCCAAAGAATGTAGAAAAGGAACACAATTTAAATCTCCAAGAATGCTAAAACCAGAACTGTTCTGGTCTGCTGTGAATTATTTAGGAGGCACAGAGAGGGGGAAAGTTGGCCCTTAGATATGTCTAGACCTAAATAAAGGATATGTTGACAAACAATAGCTTTACATTGTGATATTTTTGTTTAATAATGATATCTTTGACTTTTATGGCAACGCTTTAAAAAATCTAGGTAAGCAAATGCATAATCAAGGGTTACTCAATGAACTGGATTTGTGTCTTTTAATTTAACTTTAAAAAAATTTGGTCAACAAAGGTCATGATTACCTTCTCTGTATCCATGTGGAAGTACCTAGTTCTGTAAAGAAGGAGAGGGCATTTATATGTTTTTTAACCACTTGACCACTATCTCATTCTGACAGAGTTATTAATAGGAATGAGATAGAGAAACTCAATTAGGATAAGAAGGAGATGATATCTCTAACTAGAGGCAGACACGAAATATAATTAAAGTGGGTTGGACTTTTTTCTTATGTCTTTAAGTTATAAAGATCTCTATTTTTAATATTTCTCCTAGTGGGGCTTGAGAAATTACATTTAATTTCAATACCTAATTTAGGTTCATTTCAAATTTTTGTTAAATTCTTAAAGATTTTCTTCCTCTCTAAATGCAGGCAGGCATAGTCTGGTCCCAAAATTATCTCTACCATAACATTCTTGCAGACATTTTCTCTCCAAACTATATAAATAGACATTTATAACAAATTATTTAATAGGAATATATGATTTATGTAGGCAGACCATAGAGTCTCATTAAAGTAAATTAGAAAAGTTTAGGCCTTGTGTTCAAGCCAGGTTATTAGTTCATTACCTTGCCGAGAGTCTTCTCGTTACTAGCGACACAGATGTTGACTGGGTAATTCTCTGTTCTACCTTCTCTGATAAAATTGATG
>PVJH01018445.1:0-45301 GCA_004026705.1 Nesogale talazaci | reverse complement strand
GTCGGACAGTGTAAGACATGACAAAATAATAATAATTTATAAGTTATCAAAGGTTAATTGATAACCCTGAGGAAGGGAGGGAGAAGGAAGGAGGGGGAAAATGAGGAGCTGATAGCAAAGACTCAAGTAGGAAGCAAAGGTTTCAAGAATGATCACAGCAGTAATGTGCAAATGTGCTTGACACAATGGATGGATGTATGGATTATGATAAGAGTTGTATGAACCCCCAATAAAATGATTTTTGAAAAATGCAGAATATAGAAACTTATACTCTGTGTAAGTTTAGAAACATTCTTATGTTTCTAAGGACAACTCATATTAATAATTTGGTTTATTTTTTCAGATCTTAGCTTATGCTTATATATATATATATTTAAAATATACAAACTGTTTAGGAACCTAATTGTTTTCACTAAAGTATTGTGAAAAATCTTGCCATTTATTAAGTATTTCTTTTCCTGTTTTCTCTCTACCATATCTCTGATCCTAAGATTTTATTTCTCCAGTGCTCTCAGATTGGGATCCTGACTCCGCAAATTGATCTGAGTTCAAGTAGTCCAAACAGCTCCATAAGCATATCAGCCAAACGTGGAAGCTAATTATCGTATAAAGTGTTTTGCAAATAGCTTCCTTGTACATCAAGGAGAGTCCAGGGTGCAAAAGTCTCCAGTCCGTAATTTGATCACTTTTACAACACTTCTGCACATAAAGGTTGAGATCGCCCTTGTGTTCAAAGTCCAGCTTACTGCCCAAGTACAGATTCCTGCTTGCTGAGCTCAGGTCATGCCAAGCTCAAGTTTGGAACATTCTGGCTGCGTAAGCTGGACATTTTGAGTAGAGCCAGGGGGGGCTGCAGCATGAACCCTTTGGAGTTAACCAGGAAGGTGGACTAGAAGAAGGGTTTCTTTTTGAGAGAACCTGTCTCTCGGCAACGAGGATTGAGGAGATCCGACAACTAATCAGAAGTGCTGGGAATTTCTGGATATGCAAATTTTCATTCTCCAAAAAATCTTTACTCTGCTGGTTGCCTGGAATGACTTTTCATAATTTTTTTTTTAGTTTCTTTGCTTTTACTTAGATAATAGAACTTTGCAGGAAGAAGTTGGCATAAATATATTGATCAATACTAGCAAGCAGCTTTCTTAAAATTTGATCTTTACAAGTGAACCCTTGGTCCCCTTTAACTTTCCAAGTTCTGAAGGAATTAACAGTGGACATGAGCGCTTCTTTTTATTGGATCACATAATCACAACTTTGGTTGCAAGCAAAATCTCAGAAAAACAAATCAGATCATTTTTTCAAGGCAAGCAGGAGGCAACTTAGAGAGTGAACTCCATCACCTTTTCTCCAGGATTCAACAGGTGGTGTTTGAATGCCAAGCGATGCCAGGCAGCCACTGTAGGTCTCTCTGATTTCCTTTCTCTACTCTTCAAAGAGGGCAAATAGCCTTGCCTTGATTGCTCTCCAGGTACTTTTGAACTGGGCCAGCAACCCACCTTCTATGGAGATCATTTTTTTTTTGAATTCCCCAACCAAAGTCACACATTTCAATGGCTGTTCAGATCTTGAATAGGCCATGTCTCTCGACCCCACCCCCACCCCGGTCCCTTCCGTTTGCCACCGCTTGTGCAGCAAACATGCCAGATGTGTGCCCAGCTTGAATTCCTTAGGACACTCTGGAGGTTCTGAAACTCCTATTCTTTTTGCTTGCGTTTCCTTCACCCCTTCTATCCCTTGGTGGCCTGGTGTCTTCTTTTAGGATATTTTATGAGATAGCCAATTACAAATGACAACTAGTTCTTGAAACAGCAGTTCTCAAACTTTTGGGTTTCATAAAGACTTTACGTTCTTTAAAAAAATCCAACACTCCAAAGAGTTTTTGTTTAAACCCATTCTATCTGTGAATGTCTACTATTGTAAAAAGAGGGGAAATGTGACTTTGACATCAGAACAATGATACCACGACATGTCAAGCAGTCACAGGAAGACTTTATTACACAATAATGAAAAAATAATAGGGAAAGCACCAACAATGTCTTATTATAATTGTGCTAACAGTCTTGACCTCAGACCCCTTAAAGAGGGTATGTTAGTCTGGGTAAACTAGGAAAACAAATCCACAGACAGTCATAGTGTGTTTGTCTGGGTAGACTAGAGAAACAAATTCATAAGCACTTATATGTGTACATGGAAGTGTTTTCTATGCAAGAGGACCTGTACATTAAGAAAACATCCCAACCCAGTGTAGTTCAAGGCCTTATGTCCAATAATGGCCCATATGTCCAATACTAATCTATATAGTCCTCTTCAGACTCATGAAGCACATGCAATGACACCAGGACAATCCAGGCCAGTGGGTGCAGAGTCTTGTGTATCCAGTGGTGGTAGAAGCATCTCAGCACTGGCAGGAGTCTCCCCATGGTTCCTTTAGTTTTCAGGGCTCAGGGTCTATCATCATGCTGCCATGTGTCTCAGCTGCAATATCTCCCAGAGGGGAGAGAGATAATATCTCCTACCTCCAAGAAGGGATTACCACATGTCCCAGAATTCTCAGGAGAAGGTCATGCCCACACAGAGGTCTCATTGACTATCTCCAGATTGACACGCTAGACTTCACCCCTACACTCTTAATCCTCAAATTGATACCAGATTAGGTGACTGCTACCTACTTATATAAGAGAAAGTTTTACATGAAGGGTAAATGTACATTAAGAGAGCATCCCAATCCAGGGCTGTCCAAACCCATAAGTCCATTAGTTCATATGTTCGACACCGATCTATAAGTACCCCTCCATCTCAGAAAACACACGCCATGATGCCAACTGCAGGAGGAAAGCTGAATCAGTGAGCGTGCAAACTTCTCAGCACTGATAGGGGTCTCCGCACGACTGCTCCGGCACCCAGGGCTGCATCAGCACAGGTCCATTTAGCTTCTCCTCAGGTATGCCTTGCAGGAAGGGAGCCTTGCCAGCTGAAGCAGGGAACTGGCTAAGGCAGCTGCAACCTGGTCCAACCATCAGAGAGCAAGAGACTTGAGAACAATAAAGGTGAGACTCATTGAGCCATTTATCTGTCCATCCTTCAATTACTCCCATATGTGTTTATCAGTGAGGTTGGCATTATAACCCTTAGCTATCTCAGAGGGTTTGGGTACTTGCACTCCCCCAGGGGTTCAGAAGCGCTCTTGGAGGACAGCTGTTCTAAACTGAAGTCACAGTTTGCAGGTCTTTGTGTTCTTTAATCTCAAAAATTCACTGCCATGGAGTTAATGCAGACTGTAACATGGGTTTCTGAGATTGTGACTATTTATGGGAGGAGAAAATCTATCTTGCAGACTTAAAAGATCAAATTTTAAGGAAAGATATTTGGTAGCATTCTGCCTCACTTGTTGTGTAGGTGGGAAAGGTACTTGGAAAAGAAGGATATGGCCCTGCTTCCTCTGAAGACACTTTCCTCGTGGTTAGATTAAACCTATTTTCCCCACCTCCTACTTACCACAATGTTAGTCCTCTTTCAAGACTAGAATCTTACATTGCAGCTAGAGGAATCCAGTTTTGAAATTGCACATGCAATGCTGATAAAGATAAGCCTCTCATTTAACTAATAGACTGGGTACTTGAGTCCTGTGTTGGAATGCAATCAAACCCAAGACAAGAGTGTCTCTCTCCCTTTTAGCAATTTTTCATCCTGAATCAGGTGAAGGTCTAGAGTGTAGGTCATCATATTACATTCAACCATTCATACAAGTTTTGTTTCAACTCACACGTGGCAATTCCCTCAATGTACCACAACTTATTACACTTCCTCCTTGTATTTCCTCTCTCCATTTCTCTTCTGACCCTAAGCCTTTGAACTTTCTCATTGTCCTTTGGATCTTCAGAGGTTGATTAGTCTAACACCAGTGTGAATTCCAAACCAAAAGAGTAAGAGTCACTGTCTTAGGGGTTACTTCACTCTACCCAACTGGTACATCTGATTTCATGATTTTGAATTCTGTTTCTCATTTTTGTCCTACTCTATCCAGGATATTCTAATTAATCCTGTACAGAGCAATTGGTAGTGATAGCAGCATCTAGTTCTTCTGGTCTCCAGGTAGTGAAGACTGTACTTTGTGTGTTATCTCCAGTTAACATTTATTCTGTCTTGATTTCTACTTAGTAAGTGTGAATCTAGGGAATGACTTAGTCCCTCTAAACATGTTCTCATTTGGGAAGGAGGGGTTCTAAATATCTGCTGTGCCAGGTGGTTGCAAACGGAATAGAAAGAATGGTTTTGGCCACCGGTTTGTTATTCAGGGATAATAGATAAGATGGGTAGGAAGGACAGAGTTGCATGGTGAGAATGGTGAGTCTCTGTACACTCTGTCCCTTACACACCCTTAAGCCTCTAGGGGAAAAGGAAACCCCAATGGCTTTGTAGCCCACATGGTCCCTGACTTTGATCGAATAACAAAGAACATGCCTCTGAAAATGTAGTCTGTCTCATGTCCTTATCATAATCTTAAACTAAGTGATAAAAAAGGAGGGGGATTCTCTTGTGTGTGTGTCCTTTCCAAGACCTATTCTCCAGGAGTCAGCAGAGTTACATCCCACCCCCACCAGACACTGCTGTCCAAAATCAAATGCAAGACCCAATATTGATTTTGAAAGTAGTCACCCTTTATGGCAGGTACATAATCTACTGTCAACTTGAGCAAAGGGGTGGAGTCTAGCCTGTCAATCAGGTCATAGCCAATGAGGCCTCTGTGTGGGTATGATCTTCTCTGAGAATTTTGGGAACTCCTGTCTTCCTCCATGGAAGTGGATCACGCACACTCTATCTCCCTGCGAGGCATTTCTGGGGACAAGTCACATGGAACTACACGGATGGAGTCAGAGCCCTGCAGCTGGAGGAGCCACTTGAAGACCCTCACCAGTGTTGAGATGCCTTCACCACCCTTGGATCCACAAGACGTTTGACACACTGGCCTGTATTTCTACATTCGGCATTATTCCATGCATTGCATGGGCCTGAAGAAGAATTTATAGATTGGTGTCGGACACATGGGCTAATATGGACTTATGGACTTGATCTGAACTGACCTGGGATGTTTTTTTAATATACAATTCCTCTTTCTTATACACATATCTATGAATTTGTTTCTCTTGTCCACTCAGACTAACACACTAGGTCAATAGGAACATTCATCCTTTGACTGTCTGAAAGTGGAATGCTGGAATCTCTTCCCACTAAAACCCATTGCCACCAAGCTGATTTTGATTCATAGTGATCAGACATAGACTTTCTATGTAAATCTTTATGGATCAAGAAGTCTCATCCTTTTTTTCTTTAGGAGTGGCAAGTGTATTTGAACATCCAACTTTGTGACTAGCAGCCCAATGTCTAACCCACAATGCCTAAGGAATACAGAAACAATCCTTGCTGAAACATGCCCCTCCCTGCCTCTATTACTGAAAGTCTAACTTATGCTGTCAATGCTTCTGATGAGTCACTTATGTCAGTGGCTAGACATGTTCTCATTATTTATTAAGAATGGTGTGACATTTTCTTCCCGACTCCTCTTCCCCCTCTCTCTTTGAACACTTTGCAACTTTCCAGTTTGTCAACACTGGCAAATTTCACTTATGTGCTGCATACCCCTTCTCCCAGATAATTAGCAAAGGTGTAAAACACGAGGGAGAGAACAGAAAGAAATGAGACTTGTTTGGAGAATTTTTAATAACATAAGACCATATTTAAAGATATGTAAATGACATTTCAAGTAAAGGACATATGAGCATACCTGAGCAATAAGGTATTTAGCTCTTCCCAACTGAGGTAATTCTGAGCAATGATTAACTCAACATTGTTACTCAAGAGAATGGATAATTTTAAAATATTACATTGCTCATTAGATATTCGTCTGGGAAATCAAGTTTTATTTTGCTAGGCACTTCAAACAAAGTATCTGATTTTCACGTAATCCAGGGACATCTATACAGGATTCAAAGACAGCCAGGGAAAATGGGTAAGTGTTATAGATTGAATTGCATCTCCTCCAAAAATAGGTGTTGGAATCCTAAATCTGTGGATGTAATCCCATTTATAAATAGGCTTTTCTTTCTTATGTTAATGAGAACATATCACTGTAGGGTGTGTCTTAAGCCTAATGATTTTCTGAGATATAAAAAGAGATTAGTCACAGAGTGAAACAAGCAAGAACAGAGTGCTGTGGATTTTAATGACATTTTATAAATAATAAATTAAGCGACTCCTATGTGGTTCTCTATTTTTAGTCATTGGGAGGACGTGAATGATATATGCATGTAAGCCAGAGTTCATGCCCCTTCAGGATATACTCTATAGTTTTAAAGAATACAACCGAGGCAAACACGACAAGAAACCAGAAAAGCTGACACGTTAAGTGGCTCATGAGTGGCAGGGGCCATGTAAGTTACAGTGTCTCCCTACCAGGGACTCTCCGAGGGATCTTTGGAGGTGGGAGGGAAAAATATCAGACACAAACATTAACCTTATGTCGCCTTTCTAATTTCTGTTTTTGTGGATGCGCTATAATGTGCATCTTCAATGTCTAGAGGTACGCATTTATAGAGATGATAAATGTTGGTGCACTAATTCTTTTCACCATTAGGCATCTTGTTCTAATCTGCACAGTCCGACCACTGCACCAGGCAGGGAGTGCTGACTAGCCAGTGAAGGGAAGGAGGAGATCCCCATGGGTTCCAGCCAAGAGGTGCGGAGTGGGTGCAATTTGAATGGGCAGAGGAAGAAGAATATCTGAGGACAAGCAGAAGCTGAGAGGTAGGGTATTGCATGTTTCTGAGAGAGTGCAGTCGACTATCAGAGACTAGTGCTCATGGTGGGTAGTTACATCTTGAACTCGAGCCTCCTGGTGGGCAGTTCAACACCACCAGCGACGCTGAGGGAGAAAGACAACTTTCTAGTCCCAGAAACAGATAGAGTCTCGGAAACCCATTGGGTTTACCCAAAGAAACAGAGTGTCGTCCGATTCACAGTCTAGAATAAGGTCATTTGAATCCCATCCTATTCCTGTTTGTTAGCAGATAATGCTTTCCAAAATGGGACTGTTGCCCCCGGTGTGGACGGTTGAGAATACCATCAAATAGAGAATTATGGTTAGGAGAGCTGTATTCATGGACTGTAACGCAGTGCCTCATCCTGTAGCGCTGCCTTGAACAACATGCTGTCAGGGTCTGTGGGGTTTTCCTTGGCTGATTTTCAGAAGTGGATCCGCAGGCATTTGTTCCTAGTGAGTATTAGTCTGGAGGCTTGGTTTCAGCTTTGTCTACCATGGTTGGCACTGCTGGTATCTGAAATACTAGTGCACCGCTTCCAGCACCACAGCAACTTACAAGCCAGTAGAGTACAGCAGACTCTGCCATCAAGTCAGTTCTGAACCAGCCACATGCACCCACATGCACAAGAGAACAAAAGCCTGCCCTGCCCGGAGACATCCTCACCACGGGTCCCATGCCGGAGTCTGTTGTTGAAGCTGCTGTGTCACTGCCTCTCTGTGAGGGCCGTCCTCCTTTTTGCTACTCTCCACTTTACCAAGTGGGATGTCTTTCTTCAGTGACGGGTCTCTCCTGACAGCGTATTCAAGCTCCATGAGGCCAAGTCTTGTCCTCCTTGCTTCTAAGGAGCACTCTGGTTTTACTTCTGTGACAGATGGGTTTGTCCTTTAAGCAGTTCATGCCACTTTCGATATTCTTTACCAGAACCGCAATTCAGACACAGCGATTCTTCTTCATTCTTCTTTAGTCAAATGTCCAATTTTCACAAGCATATAACATGCTTGAAAAGAGCATGGTTTGGGTCAGGTGAACGTTAGTCCTCAAAGTAACATCCTTGCTTTTCAATATTCTAAAGACGTCTCGCCCAGCAGATTTACATGATGCAATAAGTCTTTTGCTCTCTTGACAGCTGCCCCAATGAGCCTTGATTGTGGATCCAAACAAGACAAAATTCTGGCAACTTTGGCTTTGCTCCATTTACCATGATGCTTCTTATTGTTCCAGATGTGAGCATTTTTGCCATAATCTATACTGAAGCCTGCAATTCTTCATCTTCATCAGCAAGTGCTTAAAAAATCCCTCAGTGTAACCTCTAGCTTTTTTGCAGTTTTCAGTTAAGAAATAAAACAACGTACTCTAACAAGATCCCTGAAGATATTATCAGTGCAATCCAACAAGATTACTCATCAAGAGTCCCCAAACCCAGTGATTACCTTCTGAGATAACAGCTTTATCTGGATGTTAACTGGAACAATCAATCTTGGAAGTCACTATTTTAATTGGAATCTTTGTTTTGTTTTTATGAATGTATCCAAAGGAAGCTAAGACAACTGCATTTTTGAGAGAACTTGTCTGCAACTATCCACTAATTACACAGGCATGTTTGAAAGCATGCTTTCTTTAGAATAAACCTAGACATGTATGCACTGTAACTCCAGTAGCAATATTTTCTGACTTGAGATAGTGTGTCTGCTTTATAGTTATCATATATACTTGTGGATAAGCTGACTTTTTCAGCACATTTTCAATGCAGTTTTTGAGGCAAAATTAGGTGCCTCAGCTGAGCCCTGGTGGCACAGTGGTTGTGTGCTGAACTGCGGCCCACAGGGTTGGCAGTTCAAATCCAGCAGCAGCTCTCTAGGAGCAAGGCTGGGCTTCCTACTCTTACCATGGCAGTGATGCAGAAAAAAAATTAGGTGCCTCAACTGATATTCAGGTTGGTTTATAATTAAGTATATACGGTAGACAGATGGACAAAGACACAGTATTATATATACATGTCATTCCAGAGACCTTATTTCTTATGTAAATCTAAATCACATTAGTCACATTTCCTTTAATCTGAATAGCTTTCTGTAGATATCTTCTAATGCACTTTTACTAGTGATAGATTCTTAGAATAATTGTGTACCTGAAAAAAATGTCTACATCTCATGATTATTTTTGAAGTATAATTTTACTTGAATAGAAACCTTCATAGGCTTTTTTCTTTTATCTTCTTTTAAAAAATAATTTTATTGGGGATTCTTACTGCTTTTATAATATTCCATACATCAATTTTATCAAGCCCATTTATACATATAATTTTTTAAACATCTGCTTTCTATTTGAGAAGTTGGTATCAGCTTCTCTTTTTTCTCTCCACCTCCTCCTCCGACCCTTGTGACCCTTTGATAGATGAAAATGATTATTGTTTTCATATCTTACACCGAACACTCACTGCCTTACACATTGATGACTGTGATCGGTTGCACTTTCCTCCCCTTCTCTTCCCACCTTTGCCCACCCTACTAGTACTGCTACTCCCATTTCAAGGAGTTTATCTGGCTTGGATTCCATGTGCCTTGAACTCTTATCTGCACCAGTGTACATGTTCTGTTCTAGCCAGAACTGAAAGGCAGGATTGGGGTCATGATAGTGGAGGTGAGAAAGCCTCAAAGAATCAGAAGAATATTGGGTATTTCATTGGTGTTATTCAGCTCTCTAGTTGTCTCATCTCTTCCTTGTGATGCTTCTGTGAGGGGCTGTGCTATTGTCTACAGGTGGGTTTTGAGTTTCTGCTCCAACCTCCTCTCGTTTTCAACAGTATGTTTGCATTTTTTGTTTTGGGTTTTTTGATGTCTATTACATGAGTCCATCAATACCTCGTGATCACACAGGCTGGTGTGCTTCTTCCATCTACACTAATGGCTTCTCTGCTAGATGGCTGCATGTTTTCCTTTAAGCATTTAAGATTCCAGACACTGTATCTTTTGATAGCTGGGCACTACATTTGCTTATGCACCCATTTTGTTTTCTACGATTGTTGTTAGAACAAACTGTTCTTGAGTTAAGGGAAGACTTGAGCAGAGACCTAAACTCTGTCAAGATCCCCAATGTATTGACATATAAATATATGTATGTATATCAATGCCTCTATGTTTGTTAGTTAATATATTTACATAAATGCACACCTATGTTTACGCCTTTATCCATAGCATTGCTTCTGAGATCTTTCCAATTTCCACCTACCTTCCTCCTGCCCCACCATTATGCTTGTCCTTCTTCTGCCTCTTATATACTTGTGTATAGCTGAGTTTTTTTCAGCACATTTTAAATGCAGTTTTTTGTGGTAAAATTAGGTGCCCTGGCTGATATTTGGGTGAGCTTATACTCAAGTATATAGGGTAGTTCCTTTCAGCTAGATTACCGTTTCTCCAACACCACCAGGATCTCTACATCCTCCTCATTGTTGTTTTCAATTCTCTAGTTATTTCCCTGTCCATGACATTGTTCACTCACCACTCCTTTCCCCCAACCCCCTCCCCCCTGCCCCCCCCTCCACAAGTCCTTCTCCATGCAGAACTGTTGGTCTTGTTTCTTTCTTCTTGGATTTGTTTTCCATGCCTGTCTTATATTGCTAGGCAAAACAACAATAACAGAGACTAAACAAAAAGAAAATAAAATATTAACTAAAAAGACAGAGAAAAAAAGAAGAAAAGAAAAAAAAAGCCTAGCAAAACTTAAAACTAAAAAACATACATAATTCCAGGTCTGCTTGCTAAGCTCTATGACTATCACCTCACTGGCTGCAGAGTTCCTGGGAACTGCCCCTCAGAACCTGAAGTCTATTTTGGGGGCTCCTCCGGGAATTTGTGGCTTTGCCTTGCCCCCAACGCTGATCTGTTATGTTCCTTTCTTGGTTCGCCCCCCCCACCCCCAACCCCGTGGATGTGGTGAGACCAGACTCACTCCCCACCATATGTCCCTAGTATTGTCTATGTCCTAATACGCCCCAGCAAGCGGACATCATGTTTCAAGCTGTCGGCCCTACAGTCCTCTCTGTGCCTTAGAAGCTCCAGGCAGGACGTCATTCTCAGGGCTTGGGGTGCCTTGTTCTCTCTTTTTATTCCTTGGTTTGCTTCTGTACGGGCAAGGCAGGCCAGACCTTCTCCCCAATTTATAGATTTAGTGTCGTCCACTGTAGCACATACTTGCAGGGCTGAGGTGGGAGTTGGGGGGAGTGGTAGTCAGTTTGACTCTGCCCTCACACTCCTGTTTCTGGGGAGACAAAAACAGTACCCTTCTACTCGGGGGATTTATGCTCCCAGTGCTATTGTTTCTCTCCCCTGCTTCTCCCCACTCACTCCAACACCTTTTTGTGTTGGAATGACAAGTGCATCCTTGGGTTTGTTCTGTCTCCCACCTGATTGCCATAATGCTGTGGTTTCCAAACTTCCTAATGCCACGACCCTTTAATAGATTTCCTCATGTCGTGGTGACCCCAAGCATAAAATTATTGTTGTTGCTACTTCATAGCTATAATTTTGCTACTGTTATGAATAGTAATGTAAATATGTGATATGAAGGATATATTTTCATTGTTACAAATTGAACCTAATTAAAGCAACTGATTAATCACAAAAACAATATGCAATTGTATCTTGTGAAATTTTTTTTCTAATTATAAATAAATGAAATTTTATCTTGAACCACGTGTAGCATGGGTAACAGTCTTCATGCTGTGTACTTGAATGTGGGCATATTTGCAAGGCACGATGGTATCTTGGTTCTTAAGAAATATGTGTTTTCTGATGGTGAGGTGACCCTTGTGAAAGGGTCGTTTGGCCCCAAAGGGGTGGCGACCCACAGGTTGAGAAGCGGTGCTAAAAAAGCATAAGATAAGCGGCTTTTCTTCTGTACCTGTTGGGCTGATTATACTTACCTCAGTGAACTCATGTTGTTCTGGTCTTTTTGCGATTGGCTCACTTTGCTTAGCATAATTACCTCTAACTCTTCCCCTGAGACAATGTGCTTCTTGGGATCATCATTGTTTTTTAGCAATGCAGAGAACTCCATTGTGTGCCAGGGTTTTCTAATCCAGATATCTACTGGTGGAAATTTAGGTTGTTTCTAATTGTTTGAGATCGTGACTTGCACCACAATAAGTATTGGAGGACAGATGACTGGTTGTGATCTGTTTCTTACCTCATCTGGATATATGTCCAGTAGAGGAATTGCTGAGTCATAAGATAACTCAATTCCCATGTCCTTTAAATATTGCCAGATGGCTTTCTTACCTCATCTGGATATATGTCCAGTAGAGGAATTGCTGAGTCATAAGATAACTCAATTCCCATGTCCTTTAAATATTGCCAGATGGCTTTCCACAGTGGCTGTACGTGTCTACGAGACTACCAGGAGTGGAGGAGAGTTCAGATCTCTCCACATCACCATCAATGTTGTGAGTTGCTCTTGGATTTTCTATCCTCTTTTTTTTTGTGACTTTTATTGTTTCTGATGAGAAGTCACCCATTGCTCTTATCACTAGTCCTCTGTTGTTATTTTTCTTTGCTTTCAATACCTTTATTTTACTCTTTGTGTTTCAGCAGTTAGGCTGGGATGTGCCAAGTAAAAATTTCTGTTTATTTATTGTGTTTGTGGTCCTTTGATAACTTTAGATCTATAATTGGATATATTTTATTACATCTTCTGTTTTTTCTAAACTCATTATTTTGTCTTTTTTTTTCTGTGTCACTTAATATTGCTCCACTAGTCTTTATTTTCCTTCACATTTTTGTCTCTGTTCTTGGCTCTGAATAGTTTCTTTGAATTTACTAATAATCTCTTCTACTGCTATCAAGCATATCCACTGAATTTCTTTTATTGACATCACTTATAGAATTTCCCTTTCACTGTTCTTTATGGTTTCTATTTCTCTCCTTAGATCCACACATGTTCAAGCATTAATCATGTGTTTTCTCTTAAGTATCTGAACTTATTTCCCTGTTGACATTAAGTGTCCTTGAGTCAATCCAACTCAGGGTGATCCTAAGGACAACAGAAAGAAACACTGCCTGGCCCTTCACCACCCTCATAATTGCTTTGTTTGGCTAAAGTGCTTGAGTTGCAGTCTCAACCATCACTTCTATTTTTTAAACTCATGCTATTTTATTTACTTTTCAACAGTTTCATTGGCAAGTAATTTACATATCATATAAGCCAAAAGTTTAATCATTCGATCATATCAAGGAGACATGTACAATCACCTCCACACCAATTTTTGTAGAACATTCCCCCTCCCATGGTTAAATGATCTCTAAGATGAGTTATGCAATCACAATCTAGTCTAGTGCTCCTGCCCCACTCCCGTTTTCACTATTTCCTACTGCGATCCTCTTACCCTCCCCAGCATGCTCTCCCTACCCTTGTATCCCCTACAACCCCTTTTATCAGTTGTTCTCATTGTACATCCACTCCTCCTATGCTTTTCAGCTGGGAGGCCCAACAAAAAACAGTAAAAACAAAATCATGCTAAGGTGGTATGTCTGTCCACATAGACTAGAGATACAAATCTCCAGAAGCTCATATGTGTATAAGAAAGAGCTTTATATACCAGAACAGTTTAATATCGAGAAAACATCCCAGCCCAGTCAAAACCAAGCTCATAAGTGCAATATTAGCCCAAATGTCCAATACTAAATTATAAAATATTCTTTAAAGTCATGAAACTCAAGCAATGATTCCAAATTCAGAGAGATCGCAGGCTAGTTGGGTGGGAAGTCTTACGGATCCAGTTGTGTTGTAAGCATCTCAGCACTGTCAGGGCACTCCATGTGACTTCTTCAGCTCCAGAAGTCTGGATTCATCAGCTTCTCTCCATGTGACTTCTCCTCGGGGATGTTTCGTTGGAAGTGAACAGAAAGAGAGTGTGTCTCCTGCCTCCAAGGAGGAATCCTGGAGTTCCCAGAATCCTCAGGAGAAGACATATACCTGCACAGAATTTTCATTGACTATATAATCTGATTGACAGGCTAGACTGTCACTTTTAATTCTCTCAAAATCATAAATGATTATATCACTATCACAGGTGGAAAGGTTAAAAAACATAATAATATACAAACAAAGATACAAATACTGCATTAGAAGGGACAGCATTCAAAAAGTAGGGAAAAACATTTCTATCTTGGAACCAGCAAGAGAGACTTGCACACAGTAGATGTTCATGTCATGATCCGGCATAATTGACATTACATTGGTCTCTGCCTGTTAGTCAGGTTGTCTAAGACTCTTGCCTGAGACTAGAATGGATCTCTGCCCATGGCTCTGGCTTGATCCTCTGCAGATAAGTTATGGCTTCCCATTGTCCCACATAGTTGTTTACAATTGGGTGTTCATAATTTTTTATGGACTGATGCTTTTCTCCTCATCACACTTGACTTTTGTAATTGTCCCCTCTGCATCACATATGCTGGTGTGCTTCTTCCATGTGGACCTAGTTGACTCCTTGCTTAGATGGTTGTGTATTTGAATAGAAGGCTTTAAGACCCCAGGCACTCTTCCAATTGATAGCTGGGCACCGTCTGCTTTCTTTGCCACACTTTGCTGTAGCACCCTTATCTTCAGAGATCATTTCATGAAGGTGAGCCATGGCAGCAATCAATTCTTAAGGGGCACTCTGGCTATACGCCTTCCACAGCAGATTTTTTTTTTTGTTATTCTGAAAGGTTAGGGTCCTTTTATGATCTTGGCCAGCAGCATAATACACGTGCATCAATATTTCTGTGTTCTTCTTTCTTCTTCGTTTGTCTTTCACGTGAAGATGAGGTCATTGCAAGTGCCATGGCTTGGGTCAGGTGTACCTTCAACCTCAAAGTGCTCTCCCTGTCTGCTCTTCAGCACTTGAAATCAGTCTTGTGTGGCAGGTTTGCCCAAGACCGGGGGTGATTTGATTTCTTGCTTAATATTTTGTGTGGACTCAAGTTGACAAATTATTATATCACAACCACAGGTGGTAAGTTACCAACCAAAATGAAATCTTTGAAATTGATCTTTCCTTCATTTAACACAATATTGTCTATTGGTCTAGCCGTGACAATTTTGATCTTCTTTACATTGAGCTGCAATCCACAGTGAAAGCTGAAATTCTTGATCTTCATCAGCAAGCACTTCAAGTGCACCTCACATTCAGCAAGTAAAATTTTGTCCTCTGCATATCATACATTATCAACAAGTCTTCATCTAACCTTGTTGCCACATTCTTCATGTACTTTACTTTATCATATTATTTGATAGGGATCAATTAACTGTGGTGACAGGCTACAACCCTGATGCATGCCTTTCCTGATTTTAATCCACATACTATTCCTCTTTTCTGTTCTAGTGACTATTTTTTGGTCCATGTTCAGGTTCCATTGAGAAATAATTAAATGCTCCGGAGTTATTAATCTTCTCAATGAGACTCATAGTTTGCTATGATTCACACTGTTGACCGCCTTTGAATAATCAACAAAGCACAAGAAAACATCTTTGTGCCATTTTCTGCTTTTAGCCAATATCCATCTGATGTCAACACTGATACCTCTTGTACACATCTTTACCTTTTTGGCAGTTTGCTGTTGATGCATGGTCCTAACTGTTGTTGAATTAACTTCAGCAAAAATTTACTTGCCTGTTACATTAATGATATTTTTTTCAACTGAATTTCCATACTCATTTGAGCCGCCTTTCTTTGGAAGGGGGAACATATGGGGGTTTCTTCCAGATGAATTGACTATGTCGCCATCTTCCAAATTTCTTGGCATGGAGTAGTGAGTTCTTCAGGGCTTCATCAGGTTGTTTAGAAATGTCCATTATTTTTCTGTTAGTTCCTGAAGTTTTGTTCTTCACTAACACCTTCAGTGAAGTTTGGACTCTCTCCTTTGGTACCATTGGTCCTCGATTATAGGCTATCTCTTGAAAGATGGACTTTGAATAAAGAAGATGAAAGAGGAATCTCGGCAGTTTTGAATTGCGGTGCTGGAGAGAAATACTCAAGGTGCCACGGATGGCTCAAAACAAGCTGATCTGTCCTAGATGTTCAGCCAGAGTGTTCCTTGGAGGCAGGGACGGCAAGTCTTAGTCTTACATGCCTTGGAGAGAGCACCAGCAAAGGAGAGGCTAGCCCTCAGGAGAGGGATTGACTCCCTGACTGCAACAATGGGATAAAGCATGGAGAGCACTGTGAGGCCACCACCGGGCTGAGCATGTTCTGTTGTGCGTAAGGATAAGGTGATAAGGTTGGTGTGAAGTCAAACCAGCTTGATGGCTTCCAACCACCACAGATTCCACCGACTTTATTCTTACCTCACTAGCCCTTTAGTGTGACACAGGTAGATCAAATCTATTGTGTCATATAAGTTATTGTGCCTACATATGAAATGAGCTTTGTAGGTTTCTTCCTCACTGTGATAGTCTAAGCTAAATAAGGTTTTCCATTTATGTGCAAGCGTGGGAGAAAGGACTCTGAACACTTAAACATCTCTACAATGGAATAAACTGCTCTAATTTTAGGAACGTCTATAGCAGTGTGATGAGGAACTTGACTCCTACAATTCCTGTTTCTTCAGATCTGAGCATTTTGACCCTTTTATACAGATGTAGTTGAGGTGATAGAAAGAAACAATACTTCTTTTTTAAAGCACCATCTTCAAAAAACAATGTAACAATACGGAATTAAACAGAAACACCATGCTAGAAACGGCTCATTGTGAACATTTTGTAACATTACCCAGGGTCCTATTCAGAAAATCTGGAAGTATATTTTAAAGAAGTTTTAAGAATGTGCCATGTATTCAAACTGCAAACAGAGTCAGAAATTGGAAAATAGACTCTGGGGAGAAAAGTCAAAATAGAGCATTCAGCTGATGGAATGAAAAAGCAATAATGGGCTTTTAAAAGTGACTTTTCATCTCAAACTAGAATTTCAAGAAAGCAAATGTAGTCATAAAGTTCCCAAATTGTTTATTCTTATATGCCAGCAGGTAAAGTATGGTTTATGCAAATGAGGTCAAGAATAATCTCATTTCTCCTCTGTATTCCATTGTTAAATATATGCACTATAGGTTTTATAAAAACGATGTAATTATTAACTGCAATCTGAATAGCAGGTATTTTTCAAAGGCCAGTGTTATTAAGCAGGCATTTATCAGAAGAGTATGAGGGCATTTTGAGATGCACGTGACTAAGCCCCACTTTGAGAGCTATCGGTCCATCATTACTCAGGAGCTCGTGCACCTGCGTTTTAAAAAGAACCCAAACGAGCGTTTATAGGCGTTCTCTAGACCCTGAGCAGAAGCCCATAGACGTTAGTGGATTTGAAACTTTAATGATTATTTGCACCTGTTATAGAGAGAGTAGGGAAATAATGGGGAAATGTTTACGATTTCAAAGAAGTTAAACTGTAAGTATTTCAGGAGAGACCACATAGGCGCAGTCATGTTAAATACATAGACCACATAGGTGCAGTCTCGTTAAATACATAGACCACATAGGTGCAGTCTTGTTAAATACATAGACCACATAGGTGCAGTCATGTTAAATACATAGACCACATAGGCGCAGTCTCGTTAAATACATAGACCACATAGGTGCAGTCATGTTAAATACAAAGAAAACATAGGCACAGTCATGTTAAATACATAGACCACATAAGCGCAGTCTTGTTAAATACATAGACCACATAGGCGCAGTCTTGTTAAATACATAGACCACATAGGCGCAGTCATGCTAAATACATAGACCACATAGGTGCAGTCATGTTAAACACCATCTTTGGATGCATCAAGGAAATAATAAGGAAACAGTTATTCTTGGTTGTTGTTTTATGAAATCTTTAAAAGAATTACATAAAATACATCACAATATTCTATGATGACAGATCTAAAAACCCAAACATGTATTTCCTCTCTCTTTCAGACCCAGAAAATGCAAGGGAGTGCTCAGTCATATTTGGAATTTAATATGCATAGAGTGGCTTTTATCCTCAGGAGGCAAATCTAGTTTCTGGTTAAAATTATGTTACCATTGTAGCTGTTTCTGTTCTACTTATTGAAAAGGCTTTTCCTATGGCTGTGGATGCTGCAAGAGACTCTGCAAGAGCGAGGTCATGGTCAGACAAAAGAAGAAGGGGTAGAAAAGACTTCAGAAAATGAAGATGAACCCCAAATCTTGACCTATTTAGTATATACCATTTTTTACTCATAGAGACAGCATCTCACTCTCCGTTTAAACAGACTGAAGTATAACTATTCACCGGCATTTTCTGAAGGTAAAAGAATAAGCTTCAGGAACTAAAGGCTAATTACCAGCTCTTTTCTAGATAGTTAATCATGGCCAGGGATAGAGGTGAATGACTTATGCCTGGAGTGATAGTATGGACTCGTGTCCATACTCTTAATTTTTTATTGCTACCACTGTAGAGTTCTGTGACAATTTACTAATGCAAAGTTGACAGGATGACAGACACAGCATTCCATTCTGTATATATGAAAAAAATTTCACCTTACAGTTATTTCACACCCTGCAACTTCTTCTCAACTATTTAATGCTTTACAGTGTTAATAGGGAACATACTGTAATGTCTGGAAAATGCTAAGATATATTATAAATGTCTATTAAATGTTTATAATTTATTTTTGTGGGCATCACTGCCCCTGGTGGGAGTAGGAGGCCCAGCCTTGCTCCTGGAGAGCTGCTACTGGATATGAACCGCCAACCATGTGGGTCACAGGTGGCAGTCATTTGCTTATGTTAATTTTATGATTGAAATGAAGGGGTGGAGTCTAGCCTGTTAATCTGGATATAGCCACTGAGTAGCCAATGAGGCCTCTGTGTGGGCACGGCTTTCTTCTGATATGTTTGGGAAATCTCGCGATATGTCCCTCGTGAAGATGAGAAGTTATCTTCCCGAGTTGTTGGGAGTTAGTCTCAGAGATGATGAACCGCGGACAAGACAAGATGGCAGCGTCTGAGAAGCTGGAGGAGCCAGCGGAGAGACCACACGGCTTTGCGCTGATGGAGCCAGACCTCTGAAGCTGGGGCGGCCACATGGAGACCTCTGCCAGTGATGAGTTACTTCTGTTGTTGATGAACCCTGAGCCCTGGAAGTGAGGAGCCATGGGGAGACCCCTGCCAGTGCCGGTACTCTGCACTCACTGACCTGTGAATTCATTAGTCAGAAGGAGAGTTTATAAACTGTTATCGGACATATGGGTTAATATCAGACTTTGTACTGGACTGGATTGGGATGCTTCCTTAATGTCCTATTTCTCTTATATATAAACCTTTTCCATATGTCTTTATGGGTGTCTATGAAATTTGTTCCTTTAGTCTACCCGGACTAACACACCGCAGTCCTGCACACAACCACTATGCCACCAGGGCTCAGCCCTAAAACTTTATAAATTTTTATGGCTAAATTAATTCCATTAAAGACATGGACCTTAGCTGAGCCCTGGTGGCACAGTGGTTGTGTGTGGGACTGCAGCCCACAGGGTTGATGTTTCAAATCCAGCAGCAGCTCTCCAGGAGAAAGGTGGGGCTTCCTACTCCCACCAGGGCAGTGATGTGAGGAAAAAAAAAAAGACATGGACCTTATTCTAATCGCTAATGCTGATTAATTCTCTATAATACAGAAAACTTCCCCGATAATAGACAATGTATCAGATAAAGTAAAAGACATTGCTGTTCTAATGAAAATGACATTGACAATGTTACGACAGTTTAAGTTTTCTAGGGAATGATATAGAATCTGTTGGTTATATTTTTAAAAGCAGGTTCTCTTTTCTTTATTTTAAACAGTTTATTGGAATAAGATTCATATATAACATAAATTCAACAGTTCAATCATATTAAAAAAGAGTTGAAAGAGGGCTGAGCCCTGGTGGTGTAGTGGTTGAGTGCCGGACTGTGGCCCACTGGCTTGGCGGTTCAAATGCAGCAGCTCTTCAGGAGCTGAAGAAAAGTCTTGAAGACCCCAGCTACTATTTTTTCCAATAGCCGTGCATCATCTAGTTTATTTTCCAGGTTTTGCCAAATCCCTATATCTTCAGTGACTGTTTCATGAGGGAAAGCATCCACTAGGGGTACAACATCTATTTGTTCTCAGATTGAGACTAGAATTAAATGTGAACCCCAAATCCATTCAGGGATCTAAAGTTTACATATCCCTTTGGTTCACTTTAGAGACATAATTATTATTTCATGTTAGAGAATCTTATCAATCCTCCTCCTGGGCAAAAAGATAATTCTATTGATAGTGATATTAATTTAGTGAATGATGTAGAATTTAAAACACTGTTGAGAAAAGGACATTATATTAGTGTAACCTGGCTGCAAACCAAAATACATGAATTGTTGACTTGCATAGATTAAATCCAAGTGACTGGACAGTATTTACACAAACATCAGAGGTTGGTATTAGAACAAAACATTGATTCACCAAGGCAGAACCATGTCTACAAGATTAATATAAGTCATAATAAAGCAAGGAGAACATCCAAATACTAAGTTTATAATTGCCCATTTTGGGGGCACCCTCAAATCTGTACCAAAGTTCAATGACCACCAGCTGCTCTACAACCCTGGATAGTAGTCACTTGGTCCTGAACCAGTAGGGAGATTTATTCTTTAGACAAAGGATTATGGGTAAGCTCGAAGTAAGATCCAATTTTCTTAGTTGGCTTTCCAGTCCTTCTTGTGTTGCCTATGGAGGTTGATGTGTGCGTCGAAGAGGGTTCTTTTGTTTCATTTTATTTTAAAGTTATTTTATTGGGGGCTCTAATTGCTTTTATCACAATCCATACATTTGTCCATTGTGTCAAGCCCATTTGCACATATGTTGTCATCATCATTTTCAAAACGTTTTCATTCTATTTGAGCCCTTGGTATCAGCTCCTCAATTTTTCTTTCTCCCTCCCCACTCCACGCTTCCTCATGAGCCCAGCACAGACTGCAAGGCAGTGAACAGCCTTTCGATTTACCAGTGGGCTAGGTTTGGTCGGTCCCCGAGCACTTCTGTGTGCACACAGGGTTGTTACTTTTTTTCTCAGTCTGTTTGAAGGTCTCCCAGGAACCAGTGTAATAGACCAGTGCTTCTAGCCCAGTCTTTGGGATCAGATTCTAGTTTTAAGTCTCTACTCTATCCCTTTGTGTGATTTGGGCCGTTCACCCCACGTCTGCAATCCTTTTCTCTGTCTGCAATGTGAATAGACAAAGCTCTTAACCTTCCTCCTTTAGGAGTTTGGTTTAATCTATGCCCCAGTTTTCTCATCTGTAAAATAGGGATAATAAAACAATGTACCGTCTAGATGTCCGAGTACGACATGAATTACTTTGGGGAAAGCATGCTTGCTGGACATGGCATATATGATGCGTGGCAGAAGAAATTGCAATAGTCAGTGACATAAGAAACCCCTGGGGCAGGGGGAGCCCTTGTGGCACTGCACTTGTAGCCATAAGGTTGACAGAGCAAACCCACCAGCTGCTCTGCGGGGGGAAAGATGAGGCTGTCTGTGCCTGTCAAGGCTTCCATGATGGGAAACCTTCAATGCAGCAGCTGTGAGTTGGAAGAGACTTGATGGCAGTGGGTTTTGCTTTTGGTTTTCAGTAAGGTCTGTAAAATTGCAAATGGGCAGTAGTTAGCAAACATTCAGACATACGGACTGTTAACTCAAGTAGAAATGTAGAAATTATTGAGATGGCATGTATTTTGCTGTATACTTTTTCATCACAATAAAATTAGACATGTACATATGCACATACGTACTCATGGAGGGGCTTCATTTGAAAAAATGGAATTAAAAGATAATGGTATATTCCCACATACTGTGTGAGGCATATATGTATACACACATATATACACATATATTCACACACACACACTCAACTGCATGGATTTCTGCCTTGCTTCCTGATGTCCATCAATTTCCGAGAGGTGGGGTTCTGACAATCACACTGCCCCCTCTGGTTCTTACTAGAGATTGGCTACTATCTACTAGTTGGAGCCCTTAAAACTACAATGACTGCAGTCACCTGCTGACTTTTGAAGTTGCCTCTTGCTGGGTCCCACTCTTGCCTCACCATCCCTCTTCAATACTGCGTCTCTTCAGTGTGTCCTACCTGTCTGTGGTTTGGATGGCTGCCCATCCTATTGCTCAGGGTCACACAGGTACTCTCATTCCCATCTGCCCCCTCCCCTCCCAGCTACCCTAGTCTTTCTGAATATGTCCTAGGATGCTCTTGTAGCAGCTCTCTTGGAAAAGTCCAACTAGATCCCCTAAGAGCTGGCTGTAAGAAGGACTTTGTAAAAAAATGAAGATTATTTAATATTATCTTATTGCATATTTCACACTCATATGAGTTATCATATTAAGTATTGCATGATTTACAGAGTTGTTAATACCTGAGGTGGAGCCAGTAACTTTGGGATCATTGTTAAAGGAAGAACTCCACTTGTGCTAAATAAGCCAAAGGAAATAGTAGAATCCTGGATCAAGAAGCGAAGGAAACGATTCTAGGACATCTGGAAATCATCAACATCAATCAGAAACTCTTGCCTCACAAATATTGCAGTGTATATTCCTTGTCAGTTATTAAAAGTCTCTATCTAGAAGGGGGAAAGAAGAGAGAGTTTTGCTGAGTGAGAAGTAATTTGCCTATACTCTGAGGAGAGCAGGTGTTGGCTTTCATTTCTCAAATACCAGGCTGGAAAATATTTTATTATATGCTACCCAGATTGTGACATTGCAAGGAAGGCACTGCTCACGTGATGTGCAGGCTTGTTTCCTAGTGAACACTTGTCTGCTTGGAGCTGCAGAAGGAAACAGGAGGAAACCCAATCACCACTCCTTCAAGATTGTCAATGAACTGAATGACTTAGGGCCAAAACAGGAAGTCCTCAGAAAGGAAGTCTCTTTTTAATTTGCGGGAAAAACACTACCAATCCATCCATCATCAGGGATGAAGCTAATTAATAGCTAATTTCTCTAATTTATTCCTGTCCAATGAGAAATGTTTCTTAAATTTTATCATACTGTTTAACAGATTGTTATTCCATAGACTAGAAGGTAATAAAAATTAAATGTTACCCAGTTCATGTTGAAATAAAAAAGAATCTCAATTTCGAATTCCCAAACAATTCAATGGCTCTTCAAGTGACTTGATAACCCTTTGCCCATAGACAGAGGCCTTTGGTATTGATTTTTCATAGAAGAAAAATGACAAAAGGAAAATATTCCTCTTAAAACCACTACTTATAATAAGCTATTATTTTGTTTTGCTTTTCTATGAAGGAAAAGGGCAGTGAATGCATTGCTGCAATATGGACATCAATTCAGGTTTAAGTAGTTCACTAGACCTGTAATACCATAACATGTGATGCTAAAACAGATCTCAAAACCAATACCAGAACAGAACACAGTCCAGCCATCAGTCCTGTATCCTTATCATTTCTTTTCATGCAGAATCTTCAACAAAATGAGAGGTCACAGAAAATGACTCCACAAAGAGATATTATTTGCTATTTTAAGTCACATAGAACCAGACAGTATTTAGCAGGCCAAGTGCTGAATGTACTGGCAAAAGCGTTTTGAAATACCACATGTATCCACTCATATTGACTATATCCTTGTAAAATTCTGTATGGAACGTGCAGTGGTTTTTGTTTCATGTGAGCGTTGGCTCTCTTTCAGTATCAAGTAGAACATGTTTCAAGTATTTAATTCGTAGCTATTAGAGAGGGGTACAATATAAAGAAAGACGAGATAAGCTCTCGGGAAGCTTTTCTGTCTTTCCACAACTGAAAATTTAGAAATGTAATCCTTTCACTTACTTTACATTTTAAGAGGTTCCTACGTGCACACTTCATGTGCTGTTTTGTGGGATGATGGGGAGAGCGGCCCATTTAAGCAGAGCACCTCTAAGGGACCTCGTGCAGTGCCCAAGAGCGAGAGAATGGCGCCTGAATGGCAACGGACAGCAACGGCCACAGAACTAGTTATAGGCTTAAAATGAACCATCTGCTCTGACTCATGGCCGAACCCCACGCCGCGTGCCACAGAACTATAGGTTGCCTGTTCCTGTGCCCATAGTTACGGTCATGAATGTGTCTTAGTCATTTTGTTCAGCCACTGGGTCAATTCCTCTCTTTGAGGCTCTCTCAGTCCTTGCTCACCCTCCATTTAACCAAACAGATGTGTTTTTCCCTTAATCCATCCTTCTCAGTGACTCACTCAAAGTAAGCGACTCAAAATCTCAGATACATATTCTGGGATTCATTGGCTCATTTTCAAAAGTACTCATAAAGTGCCAGTACTTTCTTCCTAGTTTATCTTAATCTGAAGCCTCCATTGAAACCTGATATTTGAAATTTAGGTGGCCTAATTTTCAGTGACATAGCAGCAGATGACTTAATCTGGACAGTTGACTGAAATATGGTCAACTGACAATGGGTGGTGGAAAAATGAAAGGCCTTGAATTCAGCTGAATGCTGAAGGTGTTCTTGGATAGGGCAGCCTTCTCAGATACCTTCCACTGCTCTCTGTCCTACCCAATTCCAGGCCACCAAAAAACAGGACCTCCTCCCTTGTCAAAACCCACTGGTAATCTGCTCAGGAAAAAGATCTGTTAACCAATCTTATCCTTCAAATTATGGAATACTAAAAAAATTATGGAATGCTTAAGGCCCATTCTTAGTTTAAAAAAATTCTTACTACCAAACTACTTGAAGTGAACATCTTGGAGCCTCACAAAATCAAACGTCTCACTTTAATTTGGTGAAGGTTTTTGTTATAAACAATAATGTACTTGGTTGTCTTATCTCATGCAAATAGAGAAATTTGGCATATAATGGCAAGAAAAATATTCATGAATCGTGACTGTAAGGTACAAGTCTGTAAATTTTGCTTGATCTTGTAGGTTTGGAATCAATTTCCTCATTTCTGAAATCAGTTCCAGGTCCATGCCATGGTCCTCGCCATCGCTCAGGAATCCACCAGAGGATTATGGTAAAGTAAGACTTGGATTAATGTGGATGCCATCTGAATGTGTTTAGTAATTGCACTGGACTTCTGACCTTTAAAGAACCTTATGCAGCGGTTCCCCCACCCCTTTAATCTTCCCATTTGGGGAGGAAAGGGGAAATTAAGGTCAGCAACTTTTATTGGAATTCAGAAGTGGGGGAAAGAAGTGGAAGCTTTTTCTATGTGGAAACTTATGAAAAATAATGCTAAACGTTCTCTTTAGCTTTCCCGTGTGATGTGACATGTAAATCTGCCTGTCTAATACTAAAGCAATTTTTATTGGAATATAAGTAGAATCTTTGTCTCTATCAAATGCAATTTAGGGAAATGGCAACAGAAACACCATATTTAGAGCACGTTATGTCATCACTGCAAACTCAGATCTTCGTGCCCCCCAAATTGTGTTCTACAATGCCTTAAGGATCATTTGCCTGGGAAAACCTATCGAATTATCTCTAGTCTGGAGCATTGGCGGACCATTCTGTTTTGCACAGAGTGAATGGTATTGGGTAAAAAGTATTTTTATGTATGACTACGAAGACACATAATTTCTCCTTACTAATTCCTTTAGCTTTTATCTTGCATGAGTAATCCATACTCTTATGTACTAAGAACCCTTATGATTGTGTCCTATCAAAAGCATTCTTCAGCCACTCACAGAAATATTGGCAAAGAAAATATTTCAGAAAATGAAACTGTCATGTAGAAAGACATGAAATGGTGAGAAAATAAAGTTAACAAGTTTGTATGTTAATCTCCATTTATGGAAACTTTAGGTATTCCAGACAATACGGAGTGCAGCCAGTTTGAATAACAGATAAAGAAAATTGTTTTTTTAGTGTAAATACAAGTATGGGGCATATTTATACTAAAAAGCATTCTCGGAGCTTCAAATGTAACTGGGCAGCACACATTTGTATCAGGTCACTCTGATAGCCCTGATCAGATGGTAGGGCGATTTGTGGGAGGCTTGTTCAGCTTTTCCAGGCACTGGCGAGGCACAGCTTCCTTCTCTAAGTGAAGCTCATCATCCTGTGCATTTATCTCCCTGATAGAGACACAAAATTGGAACCGGCAGGAAAGAGGCCTCGATTTTAAAATGAGAGCTGCCTCTTCTTAATAACCAACATCCTAGTGAAATGGATACAAATAAGTATGTCCCTTGTAATAAAATTTCCCAGGTAGCAGAATTGTACCGCATTCTGTTTCCGGTTACTTTTATGAAAATCTAACTTTGTGGAAGGACTGTACATACAGTTGCTGAAGACAGATGTTTCCATTCTCTTAGCCCAGAGTCATATAATGAATTTAAAAGACTACGGCATTGTTTTAAAATGAAGATGTTTTTAGTACGTGTAAACGTTTCTGGCACATAGAACAGAGGGATAGCTAGCATTTTGTAAATGTATGGCTTAAAGACTTTTAAAATTACCTGAGCAGATACTTCACAAATTGTTGCAGAGATAACTCATAATTTTAGACGTGGTCTGTGGACCAAGTTCCTACATGCCCTTTTGCTTCTTTTTAAGTCAACTCTTAAAAACTTGCAGTCATACCAGGACAGCAAGGGACTCCCACCACAATACTGTCCATTAGCAGTTGACAGGAATCCAGGACTGCACCAGATTTCTTGAGCCAAAGAACCCAATTAAGACCAAAAGGGGCACATTCAAGTGCAAGGGACTACCTTAATGGGAAAGACTCCCAAGCCGGGCAGGAAATGAAGAGCCCTGTACTGTATGCATGCCAACTTTAAGTTGGTGCTGCACTGATGAGAATAAGGCCTTGATCTTTAAATGTGTATTGATCAGCTACTTCTAAGAGAATAGCTTGCATCTATTTCAGGCAGAAAGATTTTTGTTTCATTTCTCCACCACCCTTCATAAATGAAATGACAGACTAAAGAAGGCTGAGACACCATAGTGTAGGTTATTGGGCAGGAACCCTTTTCATTTTTTTTGGCTAACATAAAGTGCCCAGATTAAATATTCTTCATATTTGGATATCTTATATATTAGACAGGATTCTCTAGAGAAACAAAAACAGAATGCTAATAATTATATATACTTATATAGATAACATAAGAAATAAAAAGTTAATTAAATTATGAAGCTGTACCAATGGCTCAGTACAACTCATTCCTGTGAGACAGCTGTGAGACCCCGGCAGCCCTTCAAGTCTTGAGAGCAATTCAGGCTATCTGGCCACAAGGCAGGTAGGCTACCGATAGTCAGCCAGATGACAGGGTCCGACAGTCCCCAGCTCAAGAGATGTATGTTCCCATAGTGTGTTGAGGCAAGTCTTGAAGGGACCTCAATTACACTGTCACAGTCCAAGGGTTCGGTGTCCCACAGGTAATGAGACTTGCAAATCGAGGTACATGACAAACAACGCAGCTGCACACAGGTCGGATGATCAAAGAGCAAGAGACATGAAAGGCGAGATTCACCCAGTCCTTTCTCTCCCCGCCCTTTAATTCATCCCACATGTGTTCATTGGCCATGCTGACACAATAAATGTTCATTACCATATTTGTTGGGCTATAAGATGTACTTCCTCTCCCCCCCCCCAAGTGGGGAAGGGGAGGAAACCAGGGTGTACCTTTTGGTCTGAAGGGGTGGTACCCCAGAACATTTGTTTATGATCTCATGTGCCCGCTTACTGTCGGCTGCTGTTTGCATGCTGTGGATTGCTGTGTGTTTGGGGAAAGTCCTGCCTTCTGGAGCCTCAATGTCAGTCAGGTCACGTGACTGACACAGTGCAGGCCACCCCTTATTTGTTAATGAAAATGATGATGGTTCTCAACACCACTATTGAGTTTATGCTGTTAAATATTACTGTATTTTATTTATTTTAATAAATATTTTAGTATACTGGTACTATTTGGTTCAGAATTTTTTTCTTGTCTTCCTGCTCTAAAAAATGGGTGTGCTTTTTGGTCAGGGGCCTCTTATGGTTTGAAAAATATGGTATCTCATGTTATAATGTGTTAATAATATAATGAAGCCCCTTTTCCTGAAAATTATGAATATCTAAAATGCATTTTCTGCAAAGGTTAAGGAGAAAAAGATAATTATAGTAACTCTTGTCAAGATGTCAGAATGGGGAAGGATCTATTGCCTTGAAAGAAAAATGATCAAGCTGGTGCCTTCCTATCATCCTTGGCTCCTTCTTGACTCTTCTGTCTTTCATTCTGCAAGCTTCTACCTTATTTTATTTCTTCTTCCCAAGGTTCTCTCAAATAAAGCTCTTCCTTTTTATCTGCGAGTAAACCTTAAGCATTCCGTGCTCTGTTTAATTCACCTCTTCATTGTTTTTCTCGCCACTAGGCTATCTCTGAAGGAGCCCTGGTGGTGTAATGGTTATTTGTGGGACTATGTTTAGCCTGGTCAGCAGTATGAAACCCCCCGCAGTGCCTCAAAAGCAAGATTGGGCTTAAACAGTTACAGTCTCAGAAACCCACAGGGTTTCTGTGAATTAGTATTGACACAATGACAGTGAATTTGGTTTTGAGAGATGATCCCTACTTCTCTTCTACTTTTGTAAGAAATGTATTATTATTTGAGAATTGATGTATATATAATATTATCCCATAGTTAAATCATGTCAAGCAGTATTGTACAATTGCTACCACAATCAATTTCCAAACATTCTTCTTCTTCCTGAATTCCTTGACATTGTCTTCTTTTTAACCTGCCCTATCCCCACGAACGCCATCACCACTATACTTCCACCACCACCCAAACCTTTATACTGCTTGCCGTCCCTGTAGGCTCATCAGTCCTGGTTTCACACACTGAAACACAGGCAAACACATAACACAACTTCCAGGGTGTGACCTCCAATGACATAACACCTCATACACAGAGCCTAATACGAATAAACCAACCAAAGTAAAATTACAGAAAGTGTTGAAAACCAGATCCGATCTAGCATGCCTCAAAAGGAGGATTGACAGACAAAGTTTTAACTTTTCAAGTCAAATTTATACCTTTGAAGTTCTATACTTGTCTCTTCCATGCACTTGCTTAGCAACCACTTTCCTCACATCCCTGATTTGTGAATAGGAGTTCACTGGAGGCTTTAATTTTTATGTAGTTCCCACAAATGAATCTTGGGTTCCCATTGTCATCCATCTACTTTTGTAAACCAGATATTCTCACAAGTTAGGCTCTGATAATAATCCGTTCTTCAATTTCAATTCTATAATTACAGTTTCAGTGACTGATGATGGTGTGCTTTTTCCATGTGTTAGTCCGGATAGACTAGAGGAAAAAATTTTATAGACAAGCACATAGACATAAGGAAAAGGTTTATATACAAGAGGAACAGGACATTGAGCCCAGTCCAGTTGAAAGTTATAAGTCCGATATTAACCCATATCCACGAAATCAGTCTATAAAGTCTCCTTCTGAATCACGAAGTCACAGGTCAGTGGGTACAAAATCCTGGCGCTGGCAGGGGTCTCCACATGGCTCCTCACTTCCAGGACTCAGGGTCCATCAACAGCAGAAGCAACTCATCTCTGGCAGAGGTCTCCATGTGGTCGCCCCAGCTTCAGAGGTCTGGCTCCATCAGGGCAAAGCTGTGTGGTCTCTCTGCCGGCTCCTCCAGCTTCTCGGACTCTGCCATCTTGTATTGTCTGTGATTCATCATCGCTGAGACCAACTCCCAACTACTGGGAAGATAACGTCTCATCTTCACGAGGGAAATATCGCGAGACCTCCCAGAAGTCTCAGGAGAAACCATGCCTATATTGAGGCCTCACTGGCCACTCAATGGCCATCTCCAGATCAACAGGCCAGACCCCACTCCCACATCTCAATCATAAAATTAACATAAGAACATGACTGCCACATTCCATGTGGACTTAGCTGACATCTCACTTAAATGACTGCTTGTTTGGAGACAAGTCTTTAAGGCCTCCGACACTGTTTTATCTGATAGCTGGGCACCATCTAATTTCTTTGCCACATCTTTCTATAGTGACAGATCCTGTTGTTGCTCGCTGCCATCCTGTTGGTCACTGACTTTGGTGACCCCATGCAAAATGGAAGGAAGCACTGCCCTGTCCTGAACCATCTCCACCACATAGATAAGGTTTTTGTGAACCGCTGAGATTTTATTAACTGATTTTTGAAAGTAATTTCCCAACTCTCTCTTCCTAGGCCACTGTAGTCTGGATCTCCACTGAAACTGGCTGACCATTCTAACATCACGTGAGTCCATTGACACATGGGTGGTGGCAATTCATTAGCTGGGAATCACAAGCTCTTCAACACGAGCCTTGTGGATACTATGCAATGATCACAACTGCGTTACTTAGTTGTGTACTGTAAGCCACTTTCTTTTTGGTCTGGTGGGTCTGAATTCCTTACTCACTGCCATCAAGTCGATTTCTCCTTCTAGAAATCTGAGAGAACTGGGCAGAACTATGACCATAGCTCTCTCTGGGAGTAGACAGCCTCTTCCTTCTCCCAGGGAATGGCTGGTGGTTTCCAATGGCTACCATCATGGTTGGCAGCCCATGGTGTAACCCACATTGCCACGGCACCACCAGACTTCTTAATGTAAACCACCTTTTCACATTAAAGACCTTCAAAAATTCTAGCCATCATTAATAAACTGATGATTTCTGACATATATCTTCTAAATGCTGCTTGTCTGTTAAAAAGATGATGTAAGAAGAACTCTGTCTATATGTTTATGCGATTTTCATCTCCATCACTTGTCTGTGTCACGCCTTGCATGTTGCTATGTTGCTGGAAGCTACACCACAAATCTCACTCAGGCCAGCAGGGTTGCCCAAGGGGACATGTTTCAGTGGAACGTCTGAACTAAGACATACTAGGAAGAAAACCTGGGTGATCTCCTTTTGAAAAGTAGGCATTGATATTCTGTGGATGACAATAAAATGTTGTCTGATATCATGCCGGAAAATGAACCCCTTATGCTGGAAAGCACTGAAAGTACACTGTAGCTCCGACAGGGGCATCAAGCATGTCAAGATTGGTGAAGAGAGTTTATTTGTGCTTGCTGCTGCTTTTAAGAACCATGCAGGTTTAGCATGCAGAGTGTTTCAGAGGATTTCCAAGGCTGTGGATCTTTGTGTAAGTGTCTCATCTTTGTCTCAAGGAGTTTGTGTTGGACTGACACTGCTGAACTGGTGGATCACAATCCCATGAGTAACCCATGATACCAGGGCTCCTTTGCCAGTATAAGAGCCATTTAAATGGTTAATACACGCTGGATACAGGATTCTGGCCAATACTATTTCCTGTGGCCATCTCACTCATATTCACTAGGTCAGTGTAGGAACCCACATATTTTGGGGGGTTGTCTTTAAGTTACTTTTCTGTGAATTCTCTCAAGCCACAGTCTAATGAGCAGGCTTTGCCTTGTCTCTCAGCAGCAGTCCACCTGCTATCTGGAATGTCCAAAGGAGCTGAAAAATGGAGGGCTCTGGAGAGGTGAGCTGCGAAGGATGGTGAAAGCATATTTTTGGGAAAAATTTCAGGGAACCATGCTTAATAATATGTCCAGAGTAGCTTTTTTTTTATTTACATTAGTTGGCTCAAAGTCTGTGCATGCCGCTTTTAAATACAAACAAGGAGGCCCAGTGTCTGTGTGCCACCGCGCCATGGGTAGCCAATGATGCATTTCATACACTAAGCCCACCAGGGTCCTGCCCAGCTCTGGGCAGAAAAGTTTCAACTCTGTGAGGGAAGGGAGATCCTGGTCAAGCCTAAATCTGCCAGAGAACCCACCTGGTCGCTTCCATCTCCAGAGGCAGTCTGTTAGACCCCCAGACTGCCCAGAGGGGGAGCTCCTCCCCGATGGCCACTAGAAGATCTGACTGTGGTGAAGTCCAGATGGGATTGTTCCTGCATGTGCGGTTTGGGACTTCTTGCTTTTTTAAAACTTTTCATTGTGAATTAGGTAAAGGTTTCCAGAGCATAGCATTCATTTCACACATAACAATTTGTACGTTTTTTTTTCATCTCATTCATTATAATCCCGAAGTGTACCATCACGATTTCCACGTCTTCCTGGTATTACTTGTTTCCATTCCTCCTTCTTTCCCAACCTCTCTGAACTTTGACATTTCATCTCAAATGGTTGATTATTCTATGGTGTGTTCTCCTCTCTGGTGTTTTTGTTCTCCTTATGAACGTGTCTCTTCCTTGGCTGAAAAGTGAGCCAGTGAGGGAGTGAGGGAGTTCATTTTAGTTTTTGAGGCCATAGTTTTGGGGCTCCACCAGTCACTCTCTGACCACTTAGCTGCTTTCTTGAGTTTAAGGGGAAAACGAAATGTGTTGAATGAGGGCAGGCAGCCCAGATCAAAAGAAATAATTCCATATTACATCATCAAATTCCACTGAGAGTCATTCTGAGTGGCATTTCCAGAATATTCTCAAGAAGTGGTTTTCAGACTAGATTTCCAGGAGCCCTGTCAGTCAACCACACAGTATATGTGTGCACATGTGTGTATGCATGGGTATGTAATGCATGTGCATGTGTGAGTGTATGCATGTGTTCACTGCATGCATTTCTAAGTGCATGTTGTTTGAGTTCATAGTACATATGTGTCTGTGTACCTGTGTCTAGATTTTTATGAACATGTGTGTGTGTCCAGGTACATGCGGCTGTAGCAAGTAGCTGTGGTAGGAAAAGGAGGTGGGCGTAGGGGCTGGACAGGAAGGAAAGATGGCTGCATGGGTCAGGCTCACTGCTGGGATAAGAGCAGTGACATGGAAATATTTTACACATGTTCTGTAAAATACAATTTTGCTTACATCAAGAGTTGTATTTCTTCCTGCAGGGACATTGGGGGGGAGGGAGGGAGGAGAAAGGAATAACCCCTCACAAGGACAAACAACAGAAATGTGGGTCAAGGGAGACAATGGACAGTGTAAGATACAAAACAACAATAATAATACATAATTAATCACAAGGGGGGAAGGGTGGAGGAGGAAGGGAGAAAAGGAGAAGCTGATACCAAGGGATCAAGTAGAAAGAAACTGTTCTGGAAATGGGGGCAACATTAAAGCAACTGAACGATGGATTGTTAGAGGGCTGCGGGAGGAGTAGTTGGTGTCAGAATAGGTGGAAGAAAGGTGGAGGGGGGAGCCTCAGGGCAGTCTGCCTTGGGTAAGTGTGGAGATCTTTCTCCCTTTTTTCCCAGTGCAGTCAGGGGAGGGCCCGGGTGGCCTCCATGCCATTGTCTCAGAAGGAGCGAGGCAGGGTGGAAGAAAAGCCTAAAGAAAAAGAGAGGGGAGATAAGGAAAAACTATAAGTAACCAATTTTAAAGGGAGAAAAGAAGAGAGTTTCATCTTGCTGTCTACCCAAAACTTGAGGCCCACTGCCATCAAGTTGATTCCAACTGGTCGAGACCTCCTATAGGGTTCCTGAGACTTCAAATCTGCACTGGAGCAGACAATCTCATGAGAATTCCCCCTGAGGCTATCTGATGTTGTCTTCAGGGATCCTATCTATTTTCAAGTATTTTCCATAATCCTCCCTTCTCCTATGCTTGGCACAGAAGTATTCCTTCCACATTGTGAAGGGATGACAATCCTTTTCCTGAATCCGTGGCTTGTGTCCACGCTCAGATTGTCATGTCTGCCCAAGGCAAGTATGCTGCCAGTGGCACAGGAGAGGTCCTAAATGATTGGATGAGTCCTTTCGAAGTTGAAGTCTTGGGATTTCTGTGAATTCCCACTGCCAGACGCCAACCCACTCCAGGTTGCTACTCTTTTTACCAGAAACAGAGCTACCTCACCTATATAGAGGCCAGAAATGGATATTGTTAGATAATAGAAAGGCCAAAAATAGAAAAAGTTCCATTTTCAAGAAAAAGTATAGTATAAGCATAGTTGGAAATCTGGATTTTGTGAAGATGAAACATAAAAGCTAAATCTCTGACGATGCAAGATAAAAATAGAGAATGACAGTGACTGCTTCATTTGCATAGATCAGTGTCATGGTAAAAAACAAATGTAATATCTTTTCTTTTCAATGGTTTTACTGGCATATAATTCACCTATCGTACAATTCAATAGTTCCATCACATCAAGAAGAGTAGACAATCATCACCACAGTTTTTGAACACTTAATTCAATCTTGTACTTGTTATGAACACCTCATTCCCTTACAATCTCCCACACCAGCCCCCCAAGGAATCATTAATCTATTTATTGTCTGCATAGTTTGATCTATTCTGGATTTCATATACAGGAAAACATTTTAAAACAAACATAGCTAGCAATAACAACAAAATCAGACAGATAAAAAGCCTCAATCAAAAACAGAGCAGAAAATATTAAAGACCAGAATATATTTAAGTGGATCCTAAGGAAGAGAAAATAATAAGGTGCTAAATTTTATCTAATTCCATCTGCAACAACCCACTTTCCAAATGCATTTTGCATGATGGCTAGGTTGCTTGCATCCTGATCCATGGTCAGAGGGGTTCAGGAGGGGCTTAATCCATATCTATTTCCCTTTACTTAGAAAGCAAAACAAAACTGAAACAGCTTTCAAACGCATTAAAAGGGACTCCAAATATTATTACCCTTGACACAACTACATCTGCCATAATTGACTGTCATATACTGTCTGATAACAAGCCTACTCACATCTTTCAACTATGATCTGAGGGAGTTCCCTGGAGGCTGAATCCATGGATGGACTCTGCAAAGGAATTTTGGGTATCCTCTGTCAGTCACAGCCTCCTGCAAGCCAGGTGTTCACAATTTAAGCTCTGATATCATTCCCTCATTCTGATTTGGATGATATCATTTATAATCCTTGAATCACACAGAGTGATGTACTTCTCCCATGTGAACTTAGTTGATGCTTCCCTTAAGGAGCTGCTCAGATGAAAACAAGTCAAGAACCCAGATGCTGTTCTCCCCAATAGCTGGTTATCACTCGGTTCTTTGCCAGACTTTCCTATACACCCACATCTTTAGTGATCTTTCACCAGGGGGAGCATCAAGCATGGATATATCATAAGAACTTATTGCATTTAGATTGTGGTTAGAATTAAGTGCAAACCCCAAATCCATTCATGCATTTTGTATATGTTCTGCTCACTGTCATTTTGTTAGCATTATCAATCTTCCCCCAGGTGCATTACTTCCCCTGCCATCAAGTCCATGCTGACTTATAGCGACCATTGAGGGCAGGGTAAAACTGCCCCTGTCAAGTTCTGAGTCTGCAAAGCTTCACAGGTAGAAAGCTTCATCCATACCCCTTGGAGTTGGCTTGTGGTTTTGAACTGCTGACCTGTACTTAGCAGTCCAGTCTGGATATATACCTATCCTGGATTTCATATAAAGAAAATACACACTGTGGTGGTCATGTGCTTATGTTAATTTCATGATTAAGATGGGGGTGAAGTCTAGCCTATTAATCTGGAGATAGCCATTGAGTAGCCAATGACACCTCTGTGTGGGCATGGCTTTCTCCTGATATGTCTGGGAAATTTCGTGATATTTCCCTCATGGAGATGAGAAGTTATCTTCCCCAGTTGTTGGGAGTTAGTCTCAGAGAGGATGAATCATGGACATGACAAGATGGCAGCCTCTAAGGAGCCGGAGAAGCCACATGGCTTTGCCCTGATGGAACCAGACCTCTGAAGGTGGAGAGGCCATGTGGAAACCCCTGCCAGTGATGAGTTGCTTCTACCACCACTGGATGCTGTTGATGAACCCTGAGTCCTGGAAGCGAGGAGCCGTGGGGAGACTCCTGCCAGCGCCAGGATTCTGCACCCACTGACCTGTGACTTTGTGAGTTGGAAGGAGTCTTTATAGACTGATATCGGGCATATGGGCTAATATCGGACTTAGGGTTTTGTACTGGGCTGGATTGGGATGTTTTCTTAATGTCCTATTTCTCTTATATATAAACCTTTTCCTTATATCCAAATGTGTGTCTATGAAATTTGTTCCTCTAGTCTACCTGGACTAAAACACACATACATTCACAAAGCACAATAACCATAAAGTAAAAGAGAAAAACTGTAATTACAAAGAAAACAGAAAATAGTAAAAACCGAAGTAGAATTTAAATTGGTCAAAATGGAGAGCAAATAATAATGTGTTGAATTTAACCTAGCTACATCTGCTTTAATCCACTTCCCAAGACACTCTATTAGAAAGGTTATTCCCATTCCTGGCCAATGGGCCAGGGTGATAAACTGGAGATTTAATCCCCACTGAGATCTTGCAAATGGATTTTAAGCTATCACTTGCAACTATAGTTTTCTCAAAACTGGATGCTAAGAGTTTAAACTCTGCTACTGGGCTCTCCTCTGGCCTTGGATTTGACTATATATAATCCTTGGATCACACAGTCTAGTGTGTTTCTTCCACATGACTTAAAAGGCTGGTATATGAGCTAAGAGACTGCTGTCTTTTTATATATAATAGCATGATTTTATTTTATTTTATATTTATATATCTTAAAAACCATTTTATTGGAGGCTCATACACTCTTATCACAATCTATCCATTGTGTCAAGCACATTTGTACATTTGTTGCCTCATCATTCTCAAAACTTTTTCTTTCCACTGGAGCCTTTGGTATCAGCTCCTCAGTTGCCCCCCTCACTCCCCCACTCTTGCTTCTTCATGAACTCTTGATAATTTATATATTTTTTTCATGTCTTACACTGACCGATGTCTCCCTTCACACTTTTCTGTTTTCTGTCCCCTAGGGAGGGAGTTATAAGTAGGTCATTGCGATCTGTTCCTCCTTTCTCCCCCTACCTTCCTCTTATACTTTTGGTATGACTACTCTCAATATTGGTCCTGAGGAGTTTATCTGTCCTGGATTCCCTGTTTTTCCAGCTCTCATCTGTACCTGTGAAAATGCTCAGGTATGATCAGATTTGTAAGGTAGAATTGGAATCAGGATATTGGAGGGGGTGTTGGGGGGGGGGGAGATGAGGAGGAAGCATTAAAGAACAAGAGGAAAAGTGTATGTTTCATTGGTGCTATACTGCACCTGACTGGCTTCTCTCTTCCTTGTGACCCTTCTGTAAAGGGATGTCCAATTATCTACAGATGGGCTTTGGATATACACTCTGCACTCCTCCTCATTCAGAGTGGTATGATTTTTTTGTTCTGGGTTTTTGGTGCCAGATACCTGATCCTGTTGACACCTTATGATCACACAGGTTGGTGTGCTTCCTCCATGTAGACTTTGATGCTTTTCAGCTAGATGGCTGCTTGCTAGTCTTTAAGCTTTTAAGACACCTGATACTATATCTTTTGATAGTTGGACACCATCAGCTTTCTTCACTACATCTGCTATGCACCCATTTTGCCGTCAATGATTGAGTGGGGAAGGTGAGCATCATGGAATGCCTGGTTATTAGGACAAAGTATTCTTGTATTGAGAGAGTACTTGAGTAGAGGACCAATGTTTATCTGCTACCTTGATATTTAACATACAAATATATGTGCATAGATTTATCTTTCTATTATTATATGAAAATATATTTACGTGCTAGTATTCAGGCCTCTATAAATGCCCTTTGCCTGTTACAACTTTCCTCTATTTCCTTTTTCTTTTCTCTTGTCTCACGATCATGCTTAGCCTTCATTTGGGTTTCAGTAATTCCTCTCAGTTACATTGCCCTTGAAGCCTAACCAGGCATCCTACACCCTCCTCACCATCGATTTTAGGTCACTTGCTATTCCCTTTTCCCTGGGTTTGTTGACACCTACTTCCTTTTCTCCTGGCCCTTCTCCCATTTTCCCTCAGAACCGTCAGTTCTGTTGTTTTCTCCACTGGATTGTTAGCTCTCCTATCTTATCTAGATAGACTCGCAGAGACAATAATAAACATAAAAATAAGGCAGAGGAAAACAAAACACAACAAAAGAAAACCAAAATCAAACAACAACAATCCCTTAAACCCAATGATTTTAAAAAACGCCTATAAATAATTCCAAGTGTGTTTGTTGGCCTTTGTTTTCTAGTCAAGTCTGATGGGCTGCCATGCTCTGGACCCAAAGTCTATTTTTGGTATTCCCTGGGTCTTTATTGCCTACTCCCCTTGCTATTCTTTTGCATACTCTTAGTGATTTGCCCCAGTGTGGTTGGGTCAGATCAGAAACAATTTCCACACTGTGCATCCAGGGTTGTCCCTCATAAGGCTCTAGGTAAGTGAGGGACATCTTGTCTTGTGGTGGGGGTGCTCCTATGGTCCTCTCTGCACATTGGGTGTTCTGAGCAGGAATATGGTCCTTAGGATTTGATGGACCAGGATGTGCTCCACTCTCTCTCCTTCCCTGTTAGTTTGCTCCAGTGTGCTCTGATCAGATGTGCCCCTTTTGCTGAGCTGGAGAATGGCTGCTTCTTTCAAGACAAGATTTTAAGATGTCTGATGCTATTTTTTTCCCTGATAACTGGGCAGCATCTAATTTCTTCATCTTGCATTGTGCCCACATCCTCAGTGAAATCTTCATTAGAGTAAATATTTAATAGGGCTATAACTGAATATGTGTCTGACCGACACTAACTGAGGTCAATCACAGAAGCAGGGCTAGAGTCAGCATGCATTTATTAACAGATCTGGAAGCTCAATGGGATAAAACCTCCCAAGACAGTCTGGTCTCTTCTCATATTATTGGGTTTTTTATACTTCTTTGCGTGGCAGGATGTTTGTCTTGTGTCAGTCTTCGCAGAATCCACTTGATTTCCCATCTACAGGAACAATCTTTCTTACAGGATTTACATAGCTATTGGGCATAGGATTGGACATAGCTATCCCAGCCCACCTTTAGAACATACTCATATTCTGAAAGAAAACATCTATTTAAAAACACCTTCTTAGAATCTGAGTTTGTGTACTCCTGGTTTCTCTCAAGGCTGATTCCTTAATTATGAATCAGAGTTAACGATATAGTAGCACCGTACTAAATCACTTAGCTTATCTATTTGTCTCCATTAGTTGGACTTAACCAAAATACAGCACAAAATTACTCAGCCTACATGGTCTTAGAATGCATTCACAGGGGAAGTTAGTCAGGACAGTCAATAATTAAAAGTTTTCAACAAAGTGTCTACTTAATCTTCTTAGATCATGCACTATCCCAGCAGAACTCATTAAAACCCCCTCCGTCAGGAGTTTCTCTAGCTGAAGGAAACTAAAACCTGAAATGTGATGAATGAAACAAGGGATCGCTTTTCTCAGGACCACATCATAAGAAGTAATAGTGATTAAGTATCTGCTCAAAATCATGCATATGTCTATGGTTTATATCTGTCTCTGGCCCACTTTAAGTATCCTTATCCTTTTATTGGAGGAACATTATAAGTTATGCTCAGGAGGTAGATGGTAATTTTATTGATTAAAAAGCAAAGCAAAGCCCAAACTCCCTGCTGTCAAGGTGACTCCAACTCATAGTTAGCCGTAGGATTTAATAGAACTGTTCTTCTGGTTTGACCAGGCTTTCAGTCTTAAAGGAGCAGTAACCAGCCTCATCTTCTTTCCTGGGAAACTACTGATGAGTTCCTACTGCTGACCTGGTTAGCACCTCAGTGTGTAATCCACTAAAGAGCAGAGTGCCTAGCATCATTAGCTTAGAAAACGGCACAGAGTTTTAGAGATTGTTTAGAAAAGGAAATGTATAAGGTAGCTTTCTAGCTGAAAATAAATGGCTAGGCACTGAAGCCAAGGACTTCTTGTTCCTGGGAGCTGTGGGTTCCGTGGTGGCCTGCATACAACAGGCACAGTCCTGTTCCAGCTTCACAATTCTTCCTATGGTGAGCCCATTGTTGCAGTCACGTGACACTCTATCCCCCTAAGGGCCTTCATCTCTTACACTACCTCCCTACTCTACCAAGCATGATATCTGTCTTTAGGGACTGGTCTTGCCTGACAACATGTAAAAAGTATGTGAGACACAGACTCTCCATTCTTGCTTATTCTTTCATTTTAGGGGATTTGAAAATTTAAAAAGTATCAGTTCACTGGGAGGTCTTACAGCTATCATAACAATCCTTTCAATAACATTAGCAGTATTGTACAATTGCTACCACATTGCTTTCAAAACATTTTCTTTCTTCTTGAACTCCTTGATGTCAGCTCCACTTCATTGCCTCCCTCTCTCATCCTATCCCCCAGGAATTCTTTATTATTATTATTCCCTATAGAAGTTTTTGGCCATATCTTACGTGATCCAATATATCCTTTCACATAGGAGTTTGTTGTTCCTTCCCATTAAGGGGGGTTATACAGTTGTCATTGCTCTCAGCTCCCTATTTTCTACTTCCCCTCCCCTCTCTTCCCATGCCCGTAGGGAACTATTATTCTGGTTACTGCTTCTGAAGGGTTATCTTTCTTGGCTTTCATGTATGAAATAATCTTAAATATACAAATGAACATACACAAATCTAATATGATTAATGAGATTAAACAAATGAAGGCCATAATAGGAAGGGGAGGAAATATTAAAGAACTCTTCCCATCAATACCTTAAGATCACAAAGGCTGGCAAGTTTTTTCCATGTGGGCTTGTTGCTTTCTTGCTAGATGGCTGCTTGTTTAACTACAAGACATCCGCTTTCTTGATATACATATATATATATAGACAAATATAAAAATATATATTTCATTCCTTTTTTCTTTCCTCCTAGTCCAGTCTTATATTTACCTGTCATTCATCTCTCAGTAATTCTTCTCAGATACAATCTGATGGATTAAAATCTACCAGAAAAGCAACACCATCCTTGTCACCGATTTTAGAACACTCACTGTTCCCCTGTAATCATCACTGTGGGCTTCCTGCCCACCTCCCCCCAACCCCATTATCATGCCCCCCAGGAACTGTTGGACAAGGCATTATATGTGTACGATTGCCTATACTGCCCTGTCTTGTATAGATAAACACCAAAAAGAATAAATAAATAAGTAAATATGGTTATTTTGTTTATATGAGAGGATATCATCCCCGCCCCCCCCCAAAAAAAAACCCCAGCAAAATGAACAAAAAAAGATGGAAAAATGCTCCACAGATTCTCTCTGGTCCCAGTGAATTTTTTTTGTGAAAGCAGTTTTGCTCCAAACCTTGTTCTTCTTCTGTGATGGCTGATTTAAGAAAACAGCATGTGGCTGTGAAGTTTTTCCCCTGCTTGGGAAAAGTGCTGCCGAGACTGTTCTGATGTTGAACACAACTTATAAGGACCGAAGGCTGGAAAAAACGCAAGGATTATGAGAAAACTCAATGAGTGGTTTCTCGTTTCCTAAAAGATGAAATGCCTATTGACGACAAACCTTGTTCTGAATGTCAGTCAACTTCCCAAACAGATGGAAGTGGTGACTTGTAGTGTATATGGAGTTCATTCTGCCAGGTCAGACTGTTAACCAAGCTTTCTATTTAGAGGTTCTGAAAAGATTGTGTAACAGTGTGCGACAAAAAGGGCCTGGTTTGTGGCAAGCAGGGGACTGGTTTTGCCACCACGACCATGCACCTGCTCACACAGCCCTCGGAGCACACCAGTTTCTGGCAGGAAACAGCATGCCTTCTTGCCCTACTCACCTCACTCACTTGACCTTGTTCTGTGTGACTTCCTTTTGTTTTTGACAATGAAGAGGGGAACAGAAAGAGAGCAATTTGACAACTTAGAAGAGGCAAAGAGAGCAATGAGGGAGGCGTTGTCAGCCATGCCACCATGAGTCTGAAAAATGTTTCCAAGAATGGAATCTCAGATTTGAAAACTGTATTAAGTATACTGGCGAGGAATTTGAAGGTAAAAAGGTGGTTTTGTTAAAATAAAATTAAGTACATAGCTTTGAGGAAAAAAAAACCTCTTTTTAAATTCTCCCTCATATGGTATACTGCACTGATGTCTTTTCTAATGTTGACCCTCTTTGTGTACCGGTTACAAGTCCCACCCCATCATAATGTACCATTAATTTTAATATATTGTGGAATTCTGCTGGCCAGTATTTTGCTGAGAAATCTGGCAACTACATTCATAAAGATTAGTGGCCTGACATTCTCTCTCTCGGTGTCGACCTTGCCTGGCTCTGATCTCCGAGTGATGCTCCTTCATCGAGGAATTGGGCTGCTCTCCCTTTGACTGGTCTGCACGAGTCTGGTGTCACCTGTCCTCCAAATGCTTGGTGCTATTCTTCAGTGAAAACATTTGGTCTTCTAATTTGTGGAATTTCTAAATGACTTTCTGGAGTACTATCTTTTTTGTTTTGTTTTGTTTTGTGGGCATCACTGTCTCTGGTCTTTTTATAGTAATGTGTTATTATATTTTTAATTCCATTTGGTTCTGTTATGAAGCCACCCTTTTCTTCTCCTCCTGTGCTCCCTTGTTAAATTTGCCAATTTTGTTAATCCTTTCAAAGAACCAACTCATTTTTATTGCCCCCCCCTTTCTGATTCACACATTTCTGCTCCAATCTTTATTTTCTTGCAATTATTTTGTTGCTCTTGTTTTAGTTGTTGTTGAAGATGCTGGGTGAAGGTGTTGATTTTAACTCTGCCTTCTTTCATATATGTATTTATTTTTATACATTCCTTCTGAGTACTGTTTTTGCTGCACTATGTTTTGTTATCATTTGTTTCAGGGAATTTTTTTAGCTCATTCTTTATTTCATCAAATTATTCAGTAGTTCTTAAGAAGTGTATTGTTTAGTTTCCATGTATTTGATGCTTTGCCTATGCTTTTCCTATTGTGGATTTCTAATCTTATAGCATTAGGATCTGAGAAAATGGATCTTAAAGTCTCAATATTTTTCTTGTTTTTCTGTGTGGACCAGCTTTGAGGGATGGCCTTATGATCCCAGGACACAGCTGTTAGGGTAGGAGGGAGTCTCTGTTGTGAGGGGTAGTTTGACATTGTCAAGTGGTTCAGGAAAGGATTAATAGAAACTACAAAACAGAAGAGGAAGAAATGATAAGGAAAAGAGAGAAAACTGAAAAGTAATAAAAATCTGTTTTAAAAAATGTGCTTTGTTTTGGGACCTCCCTTAATTGCAGGAGCATTTTGGCTTGTGTAGAGGACCGCACAGGTAAGCTACCTCACCGCCAGAAAGGCTGGACATAGGGCTGGGGCTGGGGCTTGTGGAGTTTTCAGGCTGGGAGCCAGGGAAGTATAGTCTTATAGGCCCATGGAGCAGGTGCAGAAGAATCTGTGGCTGGGGTGGAGAAGACGCGCTGGCCAGTGGCAGAGGGAGTGAGTTAGTGTCCAGGAGAGAGTGTGGTGTGCTTCGTGAGGGGCTTTGTTCTTCTTCCTTTTGTTCTTCCCCATCATCTCTGGGGTGTAGACAACATAGTCCACAAAGCTGTATGTTGTCTTCTAAGTTTCCAGGGAACCCCCTTTTTCTTTCATGTCGATTTTCTCCTGATTGCTGAGAATACACATTCTTGTCTATAGATATATTCTTGTCTATCTGATGAAGTGACCATCTTGACCCAGACCATCACTGGAGACTCTGAGTTTACTTCCCTTGACTTTTCACTTATAAAGACTGTGGAGCTCAGATGCTCAGAAACTTGGGAAATACGCCTAAGCACAGACATAACTTATATGAAAACTAAGATTTCTTTCCATTGCAAAGGCATATGAATTTCTAAATTTGTTTGAGCGATTGCCTTAATTAAAAATATATATATATATATATATCAGGCCCGGCCTCATTTTTTTGAGTTTATATTGTCTTCTTATTTACTTGCTATCCAAATTATGGTCAACAGACTAGTGATGATATCATCATAAAGGAACTGATTACAAATAAAGACTCTCAGGTCCCACCCCAGAAGGACAAATGAGAATTTTTGTGTTCTCAGTTTTCTTAGGTGTTCATATAATATGCATCTTAAAGATTGAGAAGTATCAACTAAGCAAAAATAATCTCTAATCTCTGTCCACTTACCTTCCTTGACTGTAAAAACTCTCTTCCAATACACACACCTGATTGTTATACAGCAGTTATCCTCTGTGTGAGTGCCGTGGGACCCCCATGACTATAGGGAGACACATTTGTTTTCTCATGGAGGACTTGGCCTCTATGTTTTACTCCTCTTCTTGTCTTACACGTACCATTGGTGACCAATGCTTAAGTTTCTCAATAATTAACCAAAAGTTCATGGTGTGAACTCACAAAGCTGCTCCACAAGAGGCAGCCCTGGCCATCGACTGTCAAAATGAAAACTCTAGTGGGCCAGTAGTAGACTGCCCTATAGCAACAAGAATAACAACCTCACCAACAACACGGACTAATAGATCCCTAAGGAATGGAAGCCAAAATATTTTGCCACAAAGCCATTAAAACTTTTATTTTATGTCAAAATTTCAAAATATAAAACTATTGTTTCTTGACACATCGTTCCTCTATGACCATACACTTCTGTAGGTAATGCTTCCATCTTTCTAGCCCAAGTGGTTCTTAACCTTCCTTATACCATGATCCTTTAAGACATTTTCTCATATTTTGGTGACCCCCCCACACACGATGAAATTATTTTCATTGCTACTTCATAGCTGTCATTTGGTACTGTTATGAATAAGGCAATCCCTGTGAAAGGGTCATTTGACTTCCAACGGGGTCACTACCCACAGGTTGAGAACCGCTGCTCTAGCTCTTCTCCCTGTGGCATAGGGAGTTACATGTTGGACTTCATACTGCAAAGAAAGCAGTTAAAATCCACCAGCTGCTCCCTGGTATAGCAATGAGGCTTTCTACTCTGGATCTGGCTAGACCAGAAGATGTACACTGGTACAGAAGGGAACCAGAAACAGGGGGAATCCAGGACAGATAATCCTTCAGGACCAGTGGTGAGAGTGGCGATACCAGGGGGATGGAAGGAAGGTGGAGTAGAAAGGGGCAAGAATTGACATCACCTCCTCTGTAGCCTCCTCCCTGGAGCACAGACAACAGGGAAGTAGGTGACGTGTACAATGTACAGAACAATAATAAATTATGAAGGGCTCATGAGGGAGGGGGGAATGAGAAGCTGATACCCCAGACTGAAGTAAAAAGCAAATGTTTTGAGAATGATGGGAACGAATGTACAAATGTCTTGACCCAATGGATGTATGAACTGTGATAAGCATTGTATGAACCCCCAATAAAACGATTAAAAAAAGACATCGTGTCTGAGGTCTTAAAACCTTAAAATTAAACAAGCAGCCATTCAACAGAGAAGCAACCAGCCCACATGGAGGAAGCACACCACCAGTGTGATCATGGGGAGTTATCGGGACTAGGTAATAGACATTAGAAGACACATAACAAGCAAACAAAAATGTATTGTGGGAACTAGGAGGTGCAGGGTGCAGCAGAGACCCAAAGCCCATCTGTAGACAAGGGAACAATCCCCCCACAGAGGGGCACCAGGGAAGGGAGGAGTCAACCAGAGTGCAGTAAAGCATCAGAGAAACACACAATGTTCCCCTAGTTCCTGGAGGATACCT
>PVJH01018444.1:0-45176 GCA_004026705.1 Nesogale talazaci | reverse complement strand
CTGGGCTCTCCAGGCAGGTGGGAGCGGGGCGGGCTGACTCACTGCCTCTCCGACAGGACAAGGGCCTGATGGTGACCTTGGCTTCCTGCACCCAGCAGGTCAGCGAATCGGGCTGGGGCTCGCCGTGCAGCCTGCTGAGCTGGCCTGGCTGGAGCTCAGCCCAGTGACCCAACTGGCCTGCTCTGTGCAGTTCAGGATTTTGACCCAAGTCCAGATCTCCTTTTCAGAAAGAAGTTTCTTCAGACCAAATGGCCCAAAGAAGGCTCCTTCAGGACAAGGACACCTCCTAGGTGTTCCTATGGCATTTCTCTCCTGGGGACCCAGGCAGGGGGTGTGGGTGGGGTCCCAAAGCTGTTTTCCACAACCCGAGCCCAGCCTGTCCTCAGTCCAGAGGCCTTTCTCCCGTGGTCAGCCCAGGCCAAGCCCTCATCCACTCTGTAAGAGGCCACACGCTCACAGAAGGACTGAAGGAGCAGGCATCCTCGGGCCTGCTGTTCAACAGTTTCGAGGTATAGAGGGAAACTGGGGTTCAAAAGCACAGCCCACCCACCCGCACGCCCATGATGGCAGCGGAGGCAGGAATCTAAGCGAGGACTCAGCACCTCTGCGTAGGGCACCCCCTCAGTCAGTCATGTGACGACGCCCTGCCTGCTAGCACCACTGCAGGGCCTCGGCTGCAGACCGAGAGGTTGGCAGTTCAAACCCACACTGAGAGGACAGGCCAGAAACCCCAATGGGGGAGTCTCTCTTTCAACTGGGCTCATAATGAGCAGGAACCCAAGAGCAACACACGTGGGGTCCTTATTTATGAAAGACAGAAGAAACATGACTCCCCGAGCCCATATGGGGCATTGAGTCTCGCCCAACGGCCTCCAGCAACACTTCTGCCAGAACCAGCAGGTGTGTGGGGTGGGGAGGGGACATGTTATGGGTCCCAGCCCACCCACATGGTTTTGTTCTGAGAAAAATGCAAGGAAATGTTTATTTCACAGGGCTCCCTAAAGGGCCATGGAATGACTGAGAAACTGGAAGCTAAAGTGGTTATGCCTCCACTGAACATGCTCGCTCACGCGCTCTCTCTCTCTCTCTCTCAGCTCCCACTCAAGACAAACCTCTGGGGATGGAGAGCCCCGAGTGCTACCAGAGAGAGGTCAAGCTCGGGGAGGAGGACACATGACGGCCTGTCTCAGCCCCAGCCGGACCACAGCGCTAGGCAACCTGGGACGGAGGTGGAAACCATCTCTGAGCCATCTTTGTTCAACGCCTCTCCACGAATGCCTGAGGGGGAAAGTCGAGATGGAGCCCTGGGACCTGGGGCCCACCTCCATGCCCGCCCCAACCCCAGGCAAATCATTAGTTCACCCAGCGATCAAGCTGCCTTCCTCTGCCCTGGCTCAGACTCTCAGCAGACTACCTGGCCGGGCAAGGAAAAAGGCAGCCATCACTTCTCCCAACCTGCCTCGTTGACGTTGGAGGAAACAGGTGAACCCATCATCTCGCTTGATGATCACTGCTGCCATCACAATAAACCCACGCTCTTCTTCCCCGTGTGTCCAAGGGCCATTTGTGCTTTTTACTGCCTCCCTGTCTCAAGTCCCTTGATTCTGATCCCCGAGCCTACAAAAGTAGAAACTCTCCAAGGATACGGTGCCCCTGGCTCTTTGGGATGCTGGGGCTGAGGTGTACTGCTGCCTCGGACCTGCTCCGGAGAGCCGGCCGGGAACCATGGATGTTCCCTAAAGTTAAAGGACAAGAGCCTCTCATCTGGAGGGGGCTTCACAAAGGTCGTGGGGAAAATGGAGTGAAAGGAGAATGGAATTTGACACTAGGTTTTCGAACCCCCCTTGTGGATAGGTGGTGTTAAAAACAAAAGGTGATCCCTTCCTAATGATTTGATCACCTTCGTTTGGGTGCTCTTGCAGTCTGGGGTGCACGGTGGAAGTGCCGCACGACGGTGTGCTACTTCCCAGGGGGCACAGGGGAGTCTTGACACCAGACATTGCCTAAAGCTGCAGATCTTCCTCCCCTCCCCCTGATTCCCGAGTGACTGAGTGCTCGGCTGATCACTGAAAAGACAGCAGTTCAAATCCACCAGCCCCTGGGCTGCTGGACGACCTGGCGGTCTGCAGACAGAGATATTTCAGCCTGGGAAAGCGTCTGGGGCAATCCCACTCCGTCATCTACGGTCCCATGAGTGGGAATTCAATCTGATAATAACGGGGTTTAGGAAAGTTCGTTGGTCAACATTTACCAGCTCAACACTGCTAATCATGGATATGAATTGGTCCAGAAGTTGCCAGGGAGAATGGATGTCCTCAGATTTTTTTTTTTCCAGCTTAAGTTGACTAGCCTACAACACGTAGAAATCCCAAGTAGATCTCGTTTCAACTTTGCATCCTTTAGAGAAAAAAAAACCCAACTGTCTTCACGTCTCAAGGTCCTTCTTCAGCAAGAAGCAGGGACGGCTGATGCATTCCAGCTCTGCAGTGTGTTGAAGGCAGGGTCTGTCCAGGACTTCTGCCTCCTGTGCCACATGGCAACACACAAAGGAAATGCACACGTGTTCTGAGAAGGGGAGGTCTGCGACCTCCGCATGTGATGAAATAGCCACTGTGGGGGCTGTCTGAGTCTGTTACTGGTTTGCTGCACTTTATGCATATGCAAATATACCTGTATAGCTACACAAATTAAAAGTAGCTGAGCCCTGGTGGCACAGTGGTTGTGTGAGGGACTATAGCCCACAGGGTTGGCGGTTCAAATCCAGCAGCAGCTCTCCAGGAGCACGGCTGGGCTTCCTACTCCCACCAGGTCAGTGATGCGGGAGGGAGGAAAGAAAAGACTAAAGTTTGTTCCAATAGCTGTAAGAGCCCCCAATTAAATTACTAAAAAAAAAAAAAAAAGTGGGTCATGATTCTGCATATTCTGTCTTCTGTGTTGTGGGTCCTTGATCTGCAGGCCTCAGAAGGAGCCCTGCTGGCACAACAGCTACTGCTCTTTTGAGGGTCAAAAGGTCAGCAGTCCAAACTCGCCCAGGGGCTCTGCAGCAGGCCAGGCCCCTGCTTCTGTAAGGATCACTGCCCAGGAAACATCTCAAGAGAGTCAAGGTCTCTCAGGAGGGCAGAAATGGGGTGGAGAGGAAGGGTGGCTAGCTGCTAGCAGGGGATAGAAGGCAGTTACAAGCAAAATGGAGTTGTTCGTGTTAAGCCAGGTAGCATCATAATAATGGTGGTTGGGGTGTCTTGGAAATTTATTGAGTCGATCTGGTACTTAAAAAAAAAAAAGCAGGGCTGAGCCCCGATGGTGTAGTGGTTGTGTGCGGGGCTGCGGCCCACTGGGCTGGCAGTTCATATCCAGCAGCAGCTCTCTAGGAGCAAGGCTGGGCCACCTACTCCCACCAGAGGGCAATGATGCCAAAACAAGCAAAACAAAAAGACAAGCACACTAGTAGCATCCTTGAGGTTTATGTGGACCAGCAGGCCTTTAGGCACGTAACTGCAAGGCTGCTGGGAAATGGAGTCCATTTAGGTGGGGAACTTGGCCTGCCACTTTGCACCCTCCGCTCTGTTCTTGAGCTCAATGTACAATCTTAGCTCCCGCTCTGCCAGCTTTCAGTCCAACGAAAGCTGTCCTTCTGGGGAGCGGGCATGGGGAAAGGAGGTAATCTGCTACCCAGAAAGGTTGGTGCCAAACTTCACAGTACACCACCACTCACTGGTCACTGTAGTGGGTGGTGATGGGTTTAGCCAGAAGAAACCAGCTCTTTTTGTGTGTGTGTGGATGTTCAAGGACACATTCTCTTTAAAAACAGATTTCGGATGAGCAATCAATAGCTGTGGTTCAGGGAGTCCTAACTCATTGGCAAGGTTACAACTCACCCCCTGGGCTGCTAACGGCAAGAACAGCAGTCTGGGGAGCCTGCAGGGGCGGTTCTACACTGTCCAGCAGAGTCCCTGGAGTGGGCAGTGGCTCAAGACAGTGAGATTTCATTGTGGAAGGCCAATGTCTATTTTCCTAGACCGGGAGACAAATGACTGGCCTGCCCTCTGGCAAGGCTGATCTCTCACGACTACAGGTTCAAGTTGCTGGTGGGGGGTGGGGGGAAGGGGGGATAAGTGGGGAGAGAGGAGGGAGCAGCGTTCCTCCTTGAGTGTAGGAAGTCAAAGGCAGTCAGCTTCTTAGATCAGTTTCAAAATTCATCACAGAGCAAGTAGGGTTTTCCCAGCCCACACCCCCACGTCTCCCTGTTCGCTGACGTTCCATGTGTTCACAAGAAATGCCCCTCTGCTCAGGGGCGAGAAGTGCTCTCGGCACACTGGAAGACACAGTGACACGGCCAGGTCTTGGAGAACAGGCATTCAGTCCTGTGTGTGGCTTTCAGGATAACAAAGCACTTACCAGGAAGTCGAGCAGGGAGGGCAGCCAGACTGAGACGCCCTATAAGGTCTGAGCAGATCCTTTTTGCCCAGACACTTGGGGCAAACAGGATCTTTCCTGGGGAGAGACATCCATTCAGGACCCGGGGTAGATCCTACCGGGCAAAGGCCCAAAAGCCGTGGGTCCTGGTTACAATGGACGTGAACTTGAAGAACAAAGCGCGTGGGCGGCAGGAGGGTGGCCGTCTGAGCCCAGCCAGGCACCCCATAGGAGGAAGCCCCTGGAGGTGAGCCTCTGGAAAGACCCCAGCCTTTGAGAAACGCCTGTGAGGGTCTGTCCCAGTGTGCCGCTGGGGCAGGCTGTGGGTTGGTGTGGCTTCAGTGCGTGACAAAGAGGGGTGGCAGGAAGCAGGAAGGAGTGGGAAATAGATGAGGAAAGCCATGGAAAGTGCGGCCTTTGTACGGTGATGGGAGATGATTAGCATGGCTGAGCAGGCGAGTGAGAGAATCTGTGCTTTAACACCATCGTTAGTGTTACACACTGGCACCTGCCACCCACCCCACTAAACAATGTCTTACTCTCTCTTTTCAGCGATCACACAGACCCAATGTGACTTTGTACGCCTGAGCTCCACTTCAAGCTCCTTTCAAGACCTATTATCCTCTGCTTTGATTTTTTGTTGTAGCTGAAACTCTTGGGGGGCGAGGAGTAGCAATGGAAGACCTTGTTTAATGGGATGAGAAATAATTCTTGAGATAAGATTGACACAATTAGAGGGATACCTCTATCCCAGGAATTGGTGGGATGAAGTCCTTTATTACAGAACAGTTATACAGGCCCCACCTGATGGCAGACACACACGAGAAGTGGGTTAAGAGCTTCCCCCTAAGCCTTCAAAAACCAAATTCACTGCCATTTTAAATCACAGGAAAGAGGTTCTAGGGATTCAAGATTCCTCCAGTCAGCACTACTTACCTCGCTCTCTTCCTACACTCACAGAGGTTCCCGAGTCTTCCCACTTCCCCATCCCCCTGGCCCTGCCTCTCATCTTCAGGGACACGCTCCCCCAACAGCCCAAGGCCAGGCTTCTGGGGGAGCCCAGGCAGCCTGAACGCTCTCACATGGTCCCCCTGGGCCAGGACCCCCAACTCCCCCTCCCGCCCACACACACAGGGAGACCCGCCTTGTGGTGGTGCTGGTGTCAGTGAGAAAGGAACGGACCACATCACAAGGATGTTTTGTTAAAAATATTTATTTAAAAAAATACAATTGTTGTCCATTCTAGTTGCACATATACCTATTAACATATTTGTATAATTTTGAACTTTAGTAAATTTGCTACAGTGCTTTCTTAAAGCCAGTTTTACATTATACAAAGCAAATTCCTGTCTCATTTTTACAGAAAATAGTTTTGAAATGTATCCTCTTGCTAAAAAGACGCGTATCATCACCATTATAGAATCTTAACAAAATATTTGCATAAAAGTTGAAGTGGTAGAAAAAACATCATCTGGCTGGTTATTCAGAGTGACTCCCACCTCTCTGGAGAGGACCTGGGTATCAATTACACTGTCTCTTTTTCCCTTTATAAAGCAGCATATTATAAAGCCCTCAAAGTGCTAGCGCAACCTTTGCCCCACCTAGTGAACCGCTATGTGAAGTTTCTGTGCCCCGGACAAACAGGCGAGTGAACGGGCGGCTCTGGCTACCACCCCCCTCCTCAACCTGAAGACAGCAGCCCTTTGCTTCAGGTCGGAACTGCTGAGCGGGACACCCGGCAGTTCCTCCCCACCTGAGCTGACACTGAATGCGACCTTTAATAAACCTTAGCAGTTACCAATTGCTTTTGAATGGAAATGGAACGAATACCAAGAAATGGGGACTTTAATACTTCTCCTGATGCAAACCACACGGGGGTTCATGAAGATGCCTTACTGATCACACTCCGTAACAGTTGTGTGCTCGTTGCTATGGGCAGGTGCGCTCCTGCACCAGACGTGAGCATCCTATCTCTATGAAAGCGGTAGATATTGTGTAAGCTATAGAGAGCAATAAAAATCAAAATAAACAAGGGGAAACAAACAGAAGAAACTATCTCCTCAGGTGAGCTGGCAGGTTATTAGCACACAGCTCAAACTCAGTCAAGCCAGCCGGCAGCTGGTGGCCGGACAGCCTGTACCAGTGCCGGTGCACACAGGCTAGCTGTCTGAAATGGAACTGGCGGGGGGGGGGGGGGGGGGGGGGGGGGCTAGAGAGGAAATGCAAGAGTTTGTGCTAGTAGGGTCACCCATGTGGCTGGTGTGGCCTCAGACCATGGAGTTATAGGCACTTCCCACTCAACATCCTCCTTCCGAGCGGTCCCCTGGGAGGATCCTTCTTAAGAAGATCCAGTGCGGCTTGTAGGAAACTATGCGGTTCTTTTCCAAAATGCAAATTGCACTTGTCTTCTTCTTAAGCCAACCTGATTACTTAAGTGAATAAAGGGTGCAATCCTAAAGACTCATTTTTGTCAAGTTTATGCACCTCAAAAATCAGCTAACCAGGGGCAGAGCCCCGGTAGCGTAGTGGTTGTGCGCGGGACTGCGGCCCACTGGGATGGAGGTTCGATTCCGGCTCCCAGGAGCAAAGGCTGGGCCTCCTACCCACCACCAGGGCAGTGATGCCTTAAAAAAAAAAAATCAGCTAACCAGTAGCAAAATGACCGGACTGGGCTTCAGATTTCGTCCTTCCTACCCATGGAGAACGAGTGGCTGAGTGTTGTCGTGGTTGCGAGTTGGGCTGCCAACCTCTAGCTCGGCAGTTCAAAACCACCAGCCTCTTCCACAGAAGAAGGGGCTTTCTATTCTCTCTTGGAGAGAATTACCATCCGAGACGGCCTCTGAGACAGCTCCCCCCTGTCCAGTGAGGCCGCGATGAGTCGGCACGGGCTCGATGGCGGGCAGCAAGCTCCATCCATGAGAATGAATGAAACTGCTAGAAGGCAAACGGGAAGGTGGCCATCGACTGCCATCAGTAAGAGATCCACAGCCAGACAGAATGCGCAACTCTTGGTCATCAAAAAGCGATCCCAGTCATATCTCTTCTGTTTTTACATATTTGCAACTTGGCTAATGTCACTAATAGGCTACTATACTGCATTAAGCAATGGGTGTCATGTACATAATAAAGACCATGGGTATTATTGCCTCAGGGTAGAGGGGAGGGGCCAGGGATCATGAAATGTCTTCCAAGGGACTATGTGCCTTACATGGCAGTGGACAGTAAGAATGCCTACACAGAAAGACACTTCAAGATGGGTACTTTATACAAAGCTGAATATAATCTATCAATTGCAGATCATTAAAAAAAATTCATCAATTTCTACCCAGCACAATATTAAAAGCTGGTAAGTTACTTTAAAACATCCCGGCCCAAAAGGGATCCTAGAAGAATGGCTCTCTAGACAATCTGTGTATCCCTTCTCCAAACTTGCCTGATGGTCCAAAACACGCGACTGACAGACCTAACTTCCCTGACCTTTGATATCCTTGAGGAGACACAGAACAAACAATCACGAAGTGCTTCCAGTTATGACACAAAGCAGTGCTAACAAGGTGCCCAAGACAGTGCCAAGTCACTGAACACAGTATGTGGCACCCCGCCCACTGAGCTTCGGGTGTACGTGAAGGATTCCAGAAGATCCCGGGCCTGTCCTAGCAGGGCACACAGTCCTTGGCCAGAGTGAGAACTACAACCGGCCCTTATGAGATGGAGAAAAGGCCGAGCCAGGAAGCGGCAGCTCAAAGACTCGACCTCGAGGTTTCTACTGGTGCACAAGGAGGCAGGAGGCCCCAGAGCTGGAATGCCTCCCCTCGTCCACTGATCCACGGACAGAGTTGCGCATCGCAGAAATTCTGCTCCAAAAGCAAACTTCCTTCCTGAGGAAACTAGATTCCAGCCAAACAAGGGTTGGACACGATAGCATGAGTGCATGGATTTTTTCAGAGGGCATCCTTAGGGGCTCCGTGGTACCTGCACATGGGATGGATGTTACCACCTCAAGAGCATGTCCCAGGAAGCACTGCTCTTTTTGAAGGGTGGACAATTGGTCCTTAAGGCGAATGACCTCAGGATTTTAAAAAGTGTGAATGTACAAGGTATGGTGGCAGTTTATTCTTCAGTTTTAAGTATAAAATTGACTAGGAGTTAACCTATTCTAGAGCATGTTCCCTCTGAAAAACACTCAGACAGCATGTGAGTGTGCCCTCTCCCTCTCTCTCTCTCACACACACACACACACACACACAGGCACGCACGCGCACACACACATCCTCATCCATAATTACTTCAAAGTAAACATCCCCACTTGATATAACTTCCTGAGTGTATAACACTCAAAAGACTTGAATCCCAGGGATTTTAATGCAGGCGATTATGCCCCAAAGATGAAGGTTCCAGAGCTGTGGTAGGTCTGGGCGTCTTCCTTGTGAACTGGCATAGCAGAAACCTCACTTACTCAGGCTAGCACAGGCCTGGACTGACCGGGGCCTGCAAAAAGCCTTAGCTCCTCCCGGACGTCCACTTTCACAGCTGGGTGAAGAGCAGCACGCAGAGAAGCGATGGCTCCTCCCCGGTCAGCTGTAACCAGGAAGAGGACAGCCTGGAGAAAGCGGCAGCTTCAAAGAGAACATTTCTCCCCTACCAACACCTCGCCCTGCAGACGTGCTTGGTCTACAGGTCAAAACGCGACGCTGCATGCTAACAGGCTCCGGCAAGCACAAGAACTGAAATCAAACTGCCACCTGGGCTTGCTTAGCACACCACCTCCCACAGGAATCTCCGATTCTAAGAAGACAATCTCCACTTCGGGATGGGGACCTGAAGACAGAAGATGAGGTACAGGCAACACCAAAAGCAGTCAGAGAGCACTTACTTAGTGACCCAAAGGCAGGCAGATGATAGACAAAATCACTCCCTCGTCAGAGAGTGGCCAGGCTCACTGACCTTCCATGGGTTCCCCCTCCGGTCAAATGATACCCTGCTATCCCCATGGGCAGCAGGCCACGTGGTGAGCAGCGCTGCCCCTGCCTGGCGGTTGGCAGTCCACTCAGAGCTCCAGTTCTACAGAGAGCCAGTATGGGGCTCCATACTTCTTTACACAGCCAACAACAGCACAATTTTTGAAGTCTGGAATGCAAGTGAGTGGTGTCAGAAACACTGGCAATGGGAGTGACATCATTCCTTCAGAGGCTGGACTGTCACTCCCAGCCCCCGGCACACTCCAAGAAAACCAGGTCAGTGCAGGAAGGAAGGGAAGCTCCCATCAATTTTAATATCAAGGCACTTGAAACAACTCCGGGTTTGCTGGTAAATGCAGCTGTGTGCAGGCAGAGCACACATCAGCAAGCAGGTCTGATGGCACCAAGGGCGGAACCCCTTAGAAAAAAGAATGAATGTGAACACGCAGGAAGAGGGCGGCCATCTCTCCTGACAGTGTTCCGAGGTCCCTTCGAGAGAATCTCAAGGGTGGAATCACAGAAAGGCATTCTCCATAGAGCACAGCAGAAGCACCCGCCTCGGCCCCCCAAGAGCAGCCTGCTGCCAGCACCCAGTCAGCAGCCTTCTGGTGAGGTCGCCTTTCCAGAGGAGCCAGTCCCTCAGGTGTGGGAGGGTGCAGCGGACCAGAGGGTCCCGGGAAGGGACGGGCAGCAGAGCAGCTGACCTCTGGGGCTGTGAGCGGCTGAGAGCTTTGCCACTATGCCACGGGGCTCCTGTTGTTACCTAAGATCTCTACGATTTCCAAGTTTCAAAACTTCACGGATCAAGACGTACACTCAAAAAGGTTTGGAGAAACAAAACAAACAAACAAACAAACAAAAAGGTTTGGAGAACTGCTTTTTTTCTCTCTCCTGCTTCGAGCACTGCCTCTCACTATGCTTTAATTCATTAGACAAATAGAAAGCTGCTTCTGAGAACTTTAGAAACACACAATGCAAATTGAGATCAGGATGGAAAAATGCTGTTGGACCAGACATCAGGCGATGCGAGTGAGCAAGCCAGCTATCGAGGAGAGAGGGGCAGGGAGGTGGGGTGATACCATCGACAGCCTGGAGCCTTCCAAGCCTGTGGTTTCTTCTCCACCCAAAGCCCACCGACAAGGAGAGCCGAAAGAGCAGTGATCCTGCCAGCTCAATAGGCTCAACAGGTAAGTCCTGACTTTTTTAACTTCTGGAGCTTCTACCACGCCATTCTCTAGACTTCTAGCTCATACCTTGAGCTAAGGCGGTCAACTTCCATTGAAAGGGGGTGCGCACGCATGTGCGCGCGCACACACACACACACCACCACCACACACACTTGCATGCACACAGAGAGAAGCAGCCACTGAATTCAACTGGTCTGATGAGAATGCAGATCATGATAAAAGTCCTAAGGCCCCAAGCCCCCGGGCAGCTTCCTGGCTCACAGAGAGGGTTTCTAGGAGGCCCCTGTGACTGCTTTGCACACGCCCTAGGTTCTCACTGTGCAGAGACAGTGACTTCCTAGTGAAGAAATTGTCTCTGAAACAAATGGCTTTTTTCCTTTTGATTCAAAAAGGTAAAATATTTTTGTGCTTTGAACTCTAATAAAACTTCTAGTTAACTCAAGTTAACAGTACTGACTTGATCATGGAAGGTACAGAATGTGAACTGCCTAGTAAAACGATGCCAAAGTGCTGCTGGGGGTCTCGGGGTCATTTCAAAGTCAATGCCTGACCCCACCACTGCTGAGCCCAGCTGTCTGAGCCACTATTGCACTTCTCCAGAGCAGGACAGCTGCACAAGCCCGCCTACTGGCAGGAAGGCCCCGCCTCCACCTGCTCCCTCCACGTCTCTGCAAGAGCGTATGGCCACACTGCCCACCACACGGACAGGAAGCGCCAGGCATCTTGGAGATGCCAGTTTGCTTCCGGGTCGTTCTGTGCCCTCAGGTCCTGACCCCTCGTTCCAGTCGGTTTATGGGACTCAATTCCAGGGTCCAGTTTTAAGATTAAAGAATCCTTTGATGGGCAGGAGGGAGGTGCAGCGTCTCATTTCATTCTGGGCTTTTAAAGCCAAACACGCCAACAACACGCCAACGAAAAACCTCACTGCAGGCAGGGTTTCAGTGCCCTCTGGGGTTCAGCACTGCCTGCACCTGGTTCTGGCTGCTACATGGAATAGTCTAGAAAGGGGTCAGCCTAGATGGCTTACCCGGTCGACCCTATGTGAGCACTATCTCCCTAACTAATACCGGGCATCCCTTTGCACCCCACCTTCCCAGGTCAAGGAGAGAAGACACAGGGACACAATTGGAAATGAGATAAAATGAAGGGGCATGGGGTCGAGAAGGGAGGGAGGGGGTGGAGAGTTGGGAGTCCCTTACTTAGAATGTCTCCTATCCGGGACAAAGTCTCTCCTGTCACATCAAGCTACTCAATCTTTGACTCTGAGGTTCTTCAATTTCCAAAAGCCCAGGCTGGTCTCCACTGAAGCATTCACCTCTCTCAGTTAGGGACTGCCATCACCGCCTCCCACCCCACCCCACCCAGGGGGCAGGTAGTGGGGCCCCACCTTCTCAGACTGCCCTCAAGACACTGCCTTCAGCCTCAGGTTCAAGTCTCCCTCTGTGGCAGCTGACAGGATCAGACAAGTGCACGCAGATGGCCAGGGGACCCAGCCCAGTGGATGTAAACAAGAGGCCCTCCGCTGTGACACTGTTGCATATGCCACAGTTCACAGCACAACCCAAACTCTCCCAATGGAACGGCACTGCGAGAGCCCTGCTTTCTGTGTGGACAGTAGGCACCCATTCCCCCCAGGCTACTCCCAGCTCTTTCCCAGGGCTTCCCTGCAGAACACTGAATCCCAAAGATAAGGCCAATTTCGTTCAACTCATATTTCTTAAAATAATACACTCTAAGGACATGGGGGCTTTGTTTTTGTTTTTTCTCTGACCAAGGGGTCTTGCAGTCAGTCAGAGTGAGTAACTGTGTCCCTAAGTACTCTTGGGAAGCAGAGCCCCACCAAAAGCTCAAAATATGAAGAGAATTGGGAGGGGGGGGAGAGCCTCAACTCCACTTAAGGCATCTGTATGCATAGTTCAGCTTGAGTCCTAATCATAAGGGGTCCTGAAGAGGCTGCTCTCCCTTACAACAGCACCCACGCAGAGCTCACTATGTGCTTTATGGCAGGATTTGCTCACTTCAACTGCCATTGAGGTGAACGTCTCTCGGTTCCCCGGTCTCTCACGCCACAGAGACACGTTAGGTTTTTTGCAGGTCTGGAGAGAATGGGCCAGGGGTGGACGGTCCATCCAGGCTAGACAGCGTGAACGGCCCGTGACTGTTCAGGACAGAAGGAAACTGCAAAGGAAAACAAAACATATCACAATCTCCTTAGGCGGCTCCAACGCTTGGCACTCTGTCCCCCAGAGTCTTGAGAGGGACACCCCAGGCTGGCAGTGGCTCAAGGCCTCGTCAGTATAGTCATTATCTCTCATGCAAAAAGACGGAGCCCTAACCCAAACTGTGACGGCAAACAGGCTATTGTCCACACCTGTAATATGAACATACCTCCACACCTGGATGGCTCGGGAACAAAGAACAAAGCTAGTCCTTCCTTGAGAGTCTTCAGTTCCCAGCGTTGTCTCCCATCTCTCTCCCAGATGAAGACTTAAGAACATGTAGTCCAGGATCATGTGCACTCTAGGGTGCCATTCCTGGACCCTGAGAGCCCTGTCCAGCTGTCGCCAGCACAGTTACAGGGCACTGGTCCTAGCAAAGGGTTACCAATGTGGGTTCTGAGAACGAAGCTGCGTGACCACACAAAGGCAAGAGATCACTTCACAATTCAATTATCTACTGGTATGGGGCCCAGAAACACTTAGAAATATAGGATGGGGGCTGAGCCCCGGTAGCGTAGTGGTTGTACGCGGGACTGCGGCCCCCTGGGACGGAGGTTCAATTCCAGCAGTTGTGCTGGGCCTCCTACTCCCACCACCGGAGAGCAGTGATGCCCCCCCCCCAAAAAGAAATATAAGATGGACAACTCTCCACATATACTTGTTTGTCCACAATTTAGGGTTTTTTACAAACAAACACAGAAGCAGAGAGATTCTTATTTTCTTTGTTACCCTGAAGATCCCCAAAGAACTAAAAGATGAATGGCACAGCAGAAAGGGGACAGGCTGCCCTAAAGAACTACAGGGATTAACTATCAGTGATCAAGGCTGCATTATGGGGAGCAACAAGGTCAGAAAAAATGCAAGACCTTTCATAACATCTTGGGGAAAAGGTCATACAGTATGTACTAAAAATAGGTATGCTGATTGCCATGATCAACACATCTCTCTCTCTCTCACATATACACAGGGACATACACAAACGTGGGTGAAGGGAGAAAGCATCGGTGTAAGATATAAAAATGATAACTATTTGTAATTTATCAAGGGGTCATAAAGTGGCAAGGAGGGAGGGAGAGAAAATAGAGAAACTGATGCGAAGGACTCAAATAAACAGTAAATATTTAGAAAATGATGATGATAACATATGTACAAATATGCTTGATAGGATTGATGTATGGAATGTTTTAGATATATGTACAAATATGAGTTATGAGAGGTTCCCAAAATTTAAAAAATATTTATGTGTGTGTATGCATCCATCCATCCACACATGTAAGTATATCCAGCTGACAAGCGACGATACTCAAGGGAGCACCTGATAGGCTACTCTCAGGGATGGAAAGAAGAAACTCGGGGGAAGAAACACATGCACTGAAGGACACTTTCCAAGGAGGAGGGGTTGTGAGGGCTGCCAAGAACAGAAGAGAATCTGCTGAATGCTGACGGCCCCTAGGTCTCCCGGGAAGGTGTGTCACAGTGAACGAGGAGAAGGGGGATGCTGAGCGTTTCTGCGAGCACGTAGGTGCTGCCTGAAAAACCAAGCCTGAGAAATACCATGCTATACCCATAGGGTGTGTAGTAGGTTTAGGCTTCTGAGTGACACACCTGAATGGGACAGTGCCGTTTTTTGCCTGTTTCTTCATTTAACATGCCCCCATCACCGGAGACAGGCGTGTAGGCCACTTACCTGGAAAAGTGTGTTAGCACCTTGCAGTCTGGCTGGACTTAAGGGAGCGACGGGGCTGAGCGTGCTCCAGAAGTGGATGCTGGAGAGCAGCGGGCTGGGAGTCAGGATGATGGGTGTCTGCAACACAAAGGGAAAAGAACCAGCGAGTGAATTGTCCAGATGATGCTCTCCTCCTCAGTGTGCACACACAGTCCCAAGCCCAAACAGGGCCCTACTCTCCACACCTAAAAAGTCAGCGTCACAAAAACTCACAAAAAGGGGAGGTCAAAAATCACGTATGTCTCAGTCCGGTTGTTCTAAGATGCCTCCCAAAGAGGGGAGCCCACCTGAAGTCAGGTGTTGAGGAATGATGGGAAACTGAGTCACAAAGGGGCTTCCTCCCTCACAGTGAGAAGGCCTGGGAGTCATCTAATAAAATGTTATATGAGAAGAGCAAGTTAGTAAATACCTCATGTACCTGCACAAACTCGTTACTCAGCATCACACCAGACGCTTTTCCTCAGGTTCCCGGGACCTTTTGTTTTCCTAACTAGAGATTACCACTGGTTTTTATTTGTGTCACTTTTATTTTGTTTTGCCTTTTTAGATATCTGGTTTTACAAGGCCAGACAAAGAGGGAGGGAGAGAGAGAGACACTACTTGCTATTCTTCAGGAGGAAGAAGAAAAGTCAACGTGTGTTTGTTTATACAGCACTGGATTTTTAACAGAGCACTCCAAAACTTTTGTTGGGCAATGCTACTTGCATTGAGAAGCTGCATGACTTTCAAGGGGTCATACGTAGCCTTTCAATGTCAAGTCTAAGTGGCCGGATGAGAACTGGAGGGGATACATTGGAGGCTGGTTAGGACAGGGAGGACCCTCAGACAGTAGTGGCAGGGAAAAGGGCTACCTGTGAGAACAGCGCCGGCGTAAGAGAGGCTGTCGGCAGAGACGGGCTCAATAGCCCCAGTGGGCTGGGGTCGCTGCCCGTGATCACAAGGGTGGGTGTCAGTTCTAACCCTTTGGGCTTCTTGGATCGTGATGAATTATTTGCTTTGTCCTTTTCTGGCCACGTGGAATCCTGGTCTTTAAGCTCGAGCGACAAGTTCTCAGGCAGTTCCATCGACTGAGAAGCCACAGACTCTATGTCAGTGTCGATGTCCGGGTTGGAGCTCAGCGGTGGGGAAGGGGTTCTGGGAGGCTCCTGCAAAGAGGGGGACAAGGACGAAACGGGAGGGGCGGTGCTGCCAAAAGCCGCGCCTATGTGGGGTGCAAACGCTGGGGCTTCCAGTTTGGGAGAAACCAAAGTCTCCAACACTTGGATGGTTTCTTCTGAAGGTGGAGAGATACTTGGGCCAAGTGCGATGGGAGGGCCAACAGCTTCCAGCGGTGGCTTTTTGGAAGGTGTTGTCACGAACTTGATGACAGACGGCGTCGGCTCCTGAGGGGACTTCTTCTCTGCCAACTTCTCAGTGAGGTGCTCATTCTTGATGGATTTGAAGAGCCTGGTGCAGGAGGAGCTCAAGGAATTGAGCGTAAAGGAAGAGTACAGACCAGAGTGGATGTAGTCGTTGCGGCGTGAGGTCTTGGCCCCAGGCTGTGGCGGTCTTTCCCTCCCTCCGCTCTCCACCTCTTTGGAACTGCTGCTTACTTCACTGCTGCCTGAAGTTTCACAATCTCCCTCGATCCGGCCCACGGCCATGGGGTCCATGTTTAAGATCTCTGGGTACGAGACAAACTTGTACACAAACTTCTGACCGTTCACTTTTTTGATGATATTCTGTAGGCAAATAAAGTAAGAATTCTTATTCCTTCTGACACATGTATATCCCACAGCAGATACAGACAGTGATCCGAGGAGGCTCCCTCGTCAGAATTGTAGCACAGCTTACACCAAAACTTGAAAATCATCTAACCCACTCAGACATCCCCGCCATGCCAAACAATCTCCACCATTATGGTACCACTACGGCACTGAAGTTAAGGCAAGAGAATTAAATGCATGTCTCAATACGTACAAGCTGTAAGCTTTTGATTGCTTTGCACTTCCAACCCCCTATCAGGACTCAGTCAGAAACTGACTGGCAAATGTACATGGCTCTCAAGACACAAGGAAGGCCTGTGTATCCTTGGCCAGCAGGATGGAACTTAGGACACGACTTCTGAGAACATTCCTGCTTCCTCCAGACACTTCCAGGCGGCAGCTCTAGAGAAAGTTTACAGGTTACAGAAACCAACTCCTTGGCTTCTCATCCTAATTCTATTCTCTTGGGGCATTTACTTTCACCTCTGGGCCCAGAATGTATGGAAAATGAGCAACGGGGCAATTTTAAGAACAATGTAGCTGAGCCCTGGTGGTGCAGTGGTTGTGTGCGGGACTGTGGCCCACAGGGCTGCCAGTTCAAATCCAGCAGCAGCTCTCCAGGAGCTTGGTGGGCTTCCTACTCCCACCAAGGCAGTGATGCAGCAAAAAACACCACCACCACCGTCATCATGTCAAGGCTGACTCACAGTGACGATACAAGGCAGCGCAGAACTGCCCGTGGTTTCTGAGCCTGTCAACCTTCACAGAAGCAGGTGCCTCAGCTGTCTCTCAGAGCAGCTGGTTGGGGTGGTGAACCTCGGACCTTGTGGCTTGCAGCACCTCACCTTCAAACCAAGGGGTCACAAATGTAAATGCCTCTATAAGGAGGGAGTAGACAGAAGAGGTGACACAGGCCAGGAAAAAAAAAAAAGAACAACAATGTAAGAAATCAACTCTTTGTGGGTTGGCAGTTATTCTTTACGGTATTCATTTATGTTTCCAAGGTTACACAAAAACTGTAAAAATTAAGTAAACCTTTAAGAACAAGTACTTACATAACAATTATAAGACACACACACACACCTTCCATCAAGTCAGTCCCTCCTCACAATAAAGCTCCCTGACAGAGCAGGACTTTATTTATGGTTTCCAAGACTAAATCTGCACGGGATCGGCCAGCCTCATTTTTCTCACATGAACTAACTGGTGAGTTTGAACCATCAACCTGGCAATTAGCAGTCCAAAGTTTAATCCACAGCACTGCCAGGGCTCCAGGAAATACACATCAATAGTTATTTATCCTCAAGAAACTTGATTTTTTTTTATCTTATTCTGATCCTGTACCCATTTGAGAACTAGGATGAGAGGACTTAATGTCCCCAGTATGTTTCAACATGCTTTCACTAATGCATTTATACATAAACAATGTAGACGCAATGGGTTTTTTTTTTAAAGACAACTGCAATGAAGAATAAAAATGTACACTGTATTTTTTCAGCTACAGCACACCAGTGTAAATAGTATGCATACGTGGGAAGTGAATGTGCAAGGAGTCTGTGTGGTTTGCAAAAACCAAATTGCATCTGTGTTATTTATGTAAAAACACACTAGTGGGAGTTTGCAGAATTCCAATTGGGACATTCAGCCCTTTCATCTTAATTCCAAACTCTCAAGGCAATAAACTGGGCTAAAATAAACCAGAGGTTCATTCCAATAACCTCAAAAGAAAAGGAACAAGTCTTAGTTTAGAGTCTCTCTAAGCGGCCCTAAAGGAGGCATGGGGCCACTGTGATTTACGTGTTGGGCTGCTAACCACACAGTCAGGAGTGCAGAGCCACCAGCTGTTGTGAGAGAGAACGACTGCCGAGGCTGTCTGATCCTGTGAAGATCACAGAGGCAATTGACCCTGTCCTGTCAGGTTACTGTAAGTTGGTCAACCCCAGGGCAGTGGGCTGGACGTCGGAGGAGGCCTGGTGGTGGTGCTGGGTACATGCTGGCGACTTGGTTCACACCTACTCGCTGATCTTAAGCAAAAAGTTAAGCTGTCAGTTCCCATAAAGATCTACAGCCTTTAAAATCCCTGTCAGAGGTGTTAGGGCTCAGAATATATTTAAAGGCAGTGGTTTGTTTTTGTTTTTGTTTTTGTTTTTTTGGGGGGGGAGACTATATTGTCTCAGAACTGGCACGTGCATTACCTTCACATAGTAGTATCTGAGGGCTCTGCTCAGTTTGTCGTAATTCATGTTCGGCTTGTTTTTGCGAATCCCCCAGAGCCGCGCCACCTCTTCCGCCTGCAGAAGCTTGAACTCCCCATTGTTCGAGGTCCAGCAAATCATGTGCTTGTTCCGAGGCTCCTGGAGGAGCTGCAGGAGGAACTGCCACAGGGTGATGGCACTGTCCATAGCAGTGAGCTGAAACAGAGAGACAAGACTCACACACGTTCACAGCCAAAGCACGCCTGCGACATCAACCAACCCATCTGGAAAACAAGCCTGTCATGTCAACAGGGTGGCCCCGTGCTTCATGCAGGAAAACGAAAACAAAAGGGAGTCCTACAAAGGCAAAAGTACCAAGGTGGAGCTCAAATGTCCATCCAGACAATTTGGATTCAGAGTCTAAATTCTTAACTGCTGAGTCATTCTGTTCTAGAAGAAAGAGCTTTCTCTTAAGCAACAAGAAAGTTTTAGGAACGATTACATGAGTTCTATGCATTACAGGAGCAGAGTGGTGAGTCCCAATCAGTAGATACCACTCTTCACTGAAATTTGTTACCACCATTTCAACAAACTAAGTCAACCCAGTTGAGCGAGTGAGTGAATGAGAGAGTGTGTCAAAGTTGCTTATGCCCAGGTGTAAGGAATAATCTGCTTTCACTTGGCTGGCATTTCCTTTTTGAATAACTTCAGTGATCATAAATGTAATTTACAACTTGGTAGCACTGAGAATTCAGCCGAATGCTCAAACTAAATCACAAATTTTGTTGCCATTCTGCCCATGGGTTCTATTCACATGGACTTCTTCTTACTTGGTTAGCAACTTTTATTTGATTATCGAGGTATGAATTGAAAACAAATTTTTTCAATATGTCACGTTTTAGGATTTCCCTGAATAGTTTCTCAACCCTGGCACTAGTGGAATTTCAGGTCAAATAATTCTTTACTAGGTGAGGGGAAGTTGTCTTAAACACTGTGGTTTAACAGCACCCACTAGGTGCCAGTAGCACTCTGTGCCCAGTGTGTGCCAGCCCAAAATGCCTCCAGACATTGCCAAATGTCCCCGGGAGGGCAGAGCCGCCTGGGCTGATAACCACGCCCACTCTTCGTTGACAGATGATCGCACTGTCCAACCTGTTACATTTATTCCAATTGTGGAAAATGAAACATCAATTTTGCACAGTAGGGATGGCAGTAACCAATGTTACAGCCCTTGCGGGCAGAAAGGAAGCGCAATTGCACAGTATTTTACGCCTAGAGGTGGGAGCAGGAGGGTGTGGGGAAGGTGGTGTCTTCCAGAGGCACTGAGATGCTGAGTGGGGCAGAGGAGAGGTGGGAGGGAATAGGATCAATGGGAATGAGACACTACCTGGGAGTTCCCAGGTGCCCCAAGGGTGACAAGAGAGGCTGTGCTTAGGAGCAAAGAGACAGGAGCACTCAGGGACCCACATCAACAGACTAGCACCTGTGCATCCTCTAAAGCAGGGGTCCTCAAACTTTTTAAACAGGGGGCCAGCTCACTGTCCCTCAGACTGTTGGAGAGCCGGGCTGTAGTTGAAAAAAAAAACTATGAACAAATTCACTGTGGTCCCGGGATGAGTGGGCTGCTCAGCAGGACAGGCAAAAACACCCGACGGGCTGAGCCCTGGTGGTACAGTGGTTGTGTGCGGGACTACATCCCATAGGGTTGACAGTTCAAATCCAGCAACAGCTCTCTGGGAGCAAGGCTGGGCTTCGTACTCCCACCAGGGCAGTGATTGGGGGTGGAGGGGTGCGGAAAGGGGGGTGTGGAAAACAACACCCGACAGGTCAGATAAATGTCTTCAGAAGGCGGTAGTTTGAGGACCCCTACTCTAAAGCTTCTGTGAGTCCCCCTCCTGGGCAGGTACAAGTGAGGGTGGGGTAGGTTCCCTGGGTGAGGGAGGCTCAGTGGTGAGTGGCCAGCAGAACTAGTTTAAGGTCAGGGGCAGAGGCTGGGTCTGACCATCATGGCCTTGAAGGAAGCTCTAGGTTGTCAATTCTCATGGGAACATGAGGTGGGAAGGGGGTGCAGTGGGACTCATAGGGCAGCATACACTCACTCCTGGCACCACCAAAGCCCACACTCCCACAGACGGGGAGCTCCCATTCCCCTAACAAAGTTACCAAGTGTGTTTTGGGACTCCTGGAAGGAAGATCTGGGGCCATTCATCCTGAAACACAGTGAGGGAAGAGTGCTTTGGGGCGGGGGAAGCCAGCTCATCTCCTGAAGAGTGGACTGCCTTTCCAGGCGGAGGCAGTGGGACAGAGCAGGGGGAGGAGGGCAGCAAGGGCAGGAGGCCTCAGCAGGGCAGTAACAGAGCAGATGAAGACAAGAAGGGTTGCAAATGCTTTCCTAACTCAGCACTGTCTCCGATGAGAGAAGAGCGAGCGGTTACGGGCACAGGCTTTAACGTATTCTCATCATGAAATGTCAAGACATTCTGTCTATTCACAAGTAATTCTTCAGGGCAAACATACTGGTCAGATACATACAAGATCTTCCCAAGACTCGTGTGACTGAGTACCTTCTGGAGAAACCCAAAGGGCCGAGGAATGAGAAAAGTGCACGCCCCCCAAAAGAGCTTGAAATAAGTTAAAAGCATTTCATTAGACCTAACACAACAAAAACAAATAAACTGGAGAACATAGAACATTTAAACTTTTGGTACTATAAATAACCCTGTTAAATGGAGAGACAGAATTAGTTCTACAGCATTCCAATCTGACTGGAAACCCCACCTGAATCCAACGCCTAAGAGCCTACAGAGCCTGACAGAGCACTCCACAGGGCTTCAGAGACAGCGGCCAATCTTCCATCGAGCAGGTGGGTTGGAGTGGCTGACCTTGCAGTTATCAGCTCAGCGCCTAACAGGATGGGAGGAGGTACTTTCAATCATGACAGTCATTGGGAATTAACATCCATAATATACAGAGAACTCTCACACCATACTAAATACTGGCAAAGGATTTGAAGACATTTTTTCCCAGGAGATATATAAATGGCCATCCAGCACATTTTAATATGCTCAATGCCACTCATGATGAGGGAAATGCAAATGAGAACCACATGAGATACAACTGCACACCCACAAACAGCTATAATAAAAAACAAAGACAATGGCAAGTGTTGGGGAGGGTATAAAAATAAAAAACACCTGCAACCCTCATGCTGGGTGGAAGCAGAAAATGCCAGTCACTTTAGAAAACAGTTTGGCAGTTTCTCAAAATCCTAAACCGTCACCACCGGGCCCAGCGATGCCCCTGGAAGCCTATGCACGGAAGAAATAGAAACTCTGTCCAGCCATCAGGAGAGAAGAGTGACAAGGCCAACCATTCGAGGAAATACGTAGCCCAAAAGAAGACAGGGGGACTGAGCCCCGGTGGCGTAGTGGTAGTGCGCGGGACTGCATCCCACTGGGACGGAGGTTCAATTCCAGCAGTGGGGCTGGGCCTCCTACTCCCACCACCAGAGAGCAGTGATGCCCCCCCCCAAAAAAAAAAAAAGAAAAGAAGGAGCAAGAAGAGAGGGGCTGCACAGTCCACAGCCTCCTGAGACCAGAAGAACTAGCTGGTACCCAACACCACAACTGACCATAGCCGGTCCTGGACAAAACTTGAGTCATTTAGGAAAAAGAGCTGGTTCATTGGTCTGAGACTGGTGTGTCCCCCAAGACTGGGTGCCCTTAGTCACCCTTCACACCTGCAACCGGCCCATCCCTGGAGATCACCTTCCTGGCAAACCCAGCCAGGCCTGAAAAGTGAACAGTAACACATGTGAGAAACACACTGCTCAGTCCAAGTGACTGCAGGAGACCAGAAACCAAGCTCAGGAGGCAGACAGGGGTCGCAGAGGAGGGCACACTGACAGGGGAGTTCCAGGGAGGAGGTGGGGGGATGGTACTGCTACCCTGAAGGGATTACAACTGATGAAACAAAATGCATCAATACCAAGGACACAAAGTCTGTTCTGTTCACTGCTGAGTGGAAAACTTAATTTGACTCTGTAAGCTTTCTCCCAAACCACAATGAAAAGAGTGGCAGAAAGAAAAAAATCCACCCAGAAACCTGTCCACAGATGTTCGCAGCTGCGGCAGTATTCCTAAGGGCTAAAGCATACAAACAGCGCCGACATCTGTTGGATAAACCATGCGTGGGGCACCCATACAACAGAAGATGCTTCAGCTACCAGAAGGAATGGAGTCCTGGCACAGGATGGGGGTCGCCAGACACAGAGACCACAAACTGTACGGTTTCCCTCCAGTGAGTTGTCCGGATCAGGAGCCTGTACAGATAGTGGACAGGGCACTGCTTAGGGAGCGTCGGAGAGTGTGACGGTTGGTGGTGTCAGGCTTCTCTGAGAGGTGATGGGAATGTTCTAAGGTTAGCTTGTGGGGATGGCAGTAGAACTGTTGATATTCTCAAAGTCACTGGCACAATTACCTAGGTACGTTTTATGGTACATGACCTATCTCGGTAAGATGTTGCTGTCCTTTAGAGGAGGGGGAAAAAAACCCACAGGGGAGAGAACCCAACAACAAAAGGCCCCAGCACTACAAGCATTCCTAAAGGTAGGCACGAGAAACCTTAATGCCAGCAAGAACTTGAGAGGATGGGATCCTTAAAAATCACACACCAGGGCTCAAATGGAAAAGAGGGTATTTGGAGAATGACAATGGCAGCAGGCATGTGAAGGTGCTTGGCACGGTATATGTATTTGTGTATTGTAAAAAGCGATGTATGAGCCCCCAAGAAAATGATTTAAAAATAAATTTTAGGGCTGAGCCCCGGTGGCGTAGTGGTTGTGCGCGGGACTGCGGCCCACTGGGACGGAGGTGAACCAGCAGTGGGGCTGGACCTCCTACTCCCACCACCAGAGAGCAGTGATGCCCCCCAAAAATAAATAAATAAATACAAATATATTTTAAGAAAATCACATACACCTGCTTCCCAGCAGGGCTGAGATAAAGATCTGGGAACACGAGTCTGAATTCTTAGGACTTTTCTGGCCCATCCACAAAGCCCTCTGACAACCCTCACAGGATCACTCGGAAAACAGGTGTGCAGAGTTACCACCCTTTGAAAGTGGGGGTGGAAAATGAACAGGGCGCTAACGGGAAAGGCCTTCCAGAGTCACACGCCGGAGGTGCCGGGAACCCAGTCTCTTTGCCGACAATCATGAGAGACGCTGCCTCATGGCTAGGTCATACATCCAAGGTACTGGGGATCCAGTGACTGCCAGCACACACTGGCTCACTGCTCGCTACCCCAGGGGACCACAGGCACTGGCTCCACAGGCTTCCCCAGGTCACAGACTTGACTGGGAGAAGCAGACAGCCAGGCTTTCTCTGCCTCACAACAGCTGGTGGGTTTGAACCATTGACCTCTGTTAGCAATCAGATGCTCAACCACTGATCCAGGAGGGCACGGTGCTAATCTGCAGATACCAAGTGCTAGCGAAATGCCCCGGGAACCTCAGTGGCTCAGTGGTAGTGAGAATTCTCACCTGCCAGTCAGGAGACCCAGGTATGAGTCCTGGCCAGCAGTGCGCGTGCACGCACACACCCATGCCCATGCTGCCACTAACCACCTGTCAGCAAAGAGCTGTGTGCTTGCCATGACGCTGACCAGGGCACAGTGCGGCTGCCAAAAGATGGACTGGTGACTTAGTACTTCTCTCAAAGGTCAGGCAGTTCATAAGGACTACACAGATCGGTCTCAAGGGACTAGGTCAAGGGGGGGGGGGGCGGTCGGCACAGTTTACAGAGACACCGCTCTGTTTCTCACTCTGGTGAGGACTGGCCTGCCATGATAAAACCAAGGAAGGGTACAGGGAAGCAGGCACATCCGTCTCCCAGACCCCGCATGCAAAGAACTGGATGGGCCCAGCCCCACTTCCGCCCACTCTGAATGGGAGCGAGCAGGAGGAAAGTGGCCTCACAGAAGATATGGGACCCATTGCTGTTAGGACACACCCCACTGTGGCCCTCAGTTACACTTCAAGCCTGGAGCTGAACTCACTCCCCCCAGACAAGAGGCCTGTCAGCTAACACCAGAGAGGAACACTCGCCTCAGAACACTCCATCACACAAGGGGGAAAGCAGCTTTTGCCAAGGGATAAAGCACGGGAGGCACAGGGAAATGGGAAACACAGGGGGTTCGGGAGGGCTGTCACACGGAAGGGGAGGGACACAGCCATCAGTGGCAAACAGTGGGACCCACATGAAAGGCTGACTGGAAAACCAGTTTGCTCTCAACACTTTCTCCGGTCTAGACTAGCAGAGATGGTGCAGGGCTCAGCAGTATACCGTTCCATGGTGAGTAGGGGTGATTGTCAACAACCCCATACTGTTAAATCACCAGCCCCTGCCAGGAATTAGGTTCCCGGGACACCTCACTTAAACTCTATTAAAATACTTATTTTACCTTATAGCGTCCAATTATTGGGGGAGTGGAGAGAGGGTCCCTGTCACTGCTCTGAGCTCACCAGACATCTGATTATGCCTATGGATGACAAATGTTACTTTTACACACCACGGGTTTCCCATGGGACCACTATGGGCTGGAACCAACTGGATGGCACCTAGCCACAAGCCTGTTAAGAAAGTCCTGGTGGCACTTGTGGTGATGCGTCAGGCAGCAGTGGAAAACCACCAGCCTCTTCTCTGGAGAAAGACTCCGAGGCTTTCTACTCCAGTCGACAGTTACAGCCCTGGAAGCCACCGGGGCAGTTCTACCCTGTCCTGCAGTGTCGCTAGGCGTCCGCAGGGACTCCATGGCAGTTGTTTGTTTTTGAGCAAAGCCTGTCACAATGGAGGCACAGGCCATTCAGTGGTAGAGTGCTTGTCTTCCCGGTAGGAGACCTGGGTTCAATTCTTGGCCATGGCCCCTCATGTACAGCCACCCCATCACTCAGCCAAGGACACCCGGATGACGGACTGCAGGGGTCCAAAGGAGAGCCCGTGCTGGGGACAGCACAGTGGTCACTTCTGCTGGGCAGAGGGTTCTCGTGAGGTGGCAGGCAGCCAACAGCAGCTAAGAAGCAGCCTGGTAAAACGGTTCCTGCTGCATCAATTCCAACCCCACCACCCCGGATGATTCCATTTCTAGACATCACTTTCACGGTGAGGATGCTGACATGGTGCAGGGGTGTGGGACTGTGTGTGAGATGAGGAGGGAAGAGAACTGGAATCTCTGCAGGATGACAAAAACGTAGCATCTATGGTTCTTTTTATTGAGAGAATTAAAAAAAAAAAAACTGAGGTTTTTCACACCCATTGAGAGAATGCAAGCAAGCGAGCATCCTTACAGGGGTTCAGCAGCTTGCTATGCTTCCCCCACAGGAAACAAAGCGCTCCACACACCCCCGGGGAGCCCACAGGGCCCTCCTGAGCAGCAGCAGCAGCAGCAGCGACTGTCCGACGAGCAGGGGTGCTTCACAGGGGAGGCGGGAGGCGCTTTGGTAATGGAGAAACACTTATGGAGAGGTGCCCCAGTGGAGCAGCAGCTAAGTGCTCAGTTCTGAACCAAAAAGGGGAGCCACTGGCTGCCCCGTGAGAGAAAAGGTGATAGTCTTTGAAGTGGAGACCCGCCGCTGGCGCCAGTCTGCTTGGATCTGTGGGGTTTGGGCAATGGTTTGGTTTCTTGGGCTTGGGGCACAAGATTGGTGAGACGGAAGGAAAAACAGCTTTGTGCCTTGGGACTGAGGGGCTAGAACGGTATTTTCTTCCAAGAAATCCTGACAACGATGACAAAAGTGGCTACTTTAAAAGAATATTTTATTCATCCAGAGAGGATTACAAATCCATCTTTGAGAGGAGTTGAGGGGCCTCAAGAAATGGGAGTTAAAGGGCTGTGCCCCGGGGGCATAGTGGTTGTGTGCGGGACTGTGGCCCACAGGGTTGGCGGTTCAAATCCAGCAGCAGCTCTCCAAGGGCAGGGCTGAGCCTTCTCCCACCAGGGGGCAGTGATGCCCACAAAAAAAAAAAAAAAAGGGCTGAGCCCCGAAGGCTTTGCGGTTCAAATCCAGCGGCTGCTCTCAGGAGCAGCACTGGATAGCGCCCACAACCACCAGAGGCAGTGATGCTCACACACACACACACACACAAAAAAAAAAATCAGAAAAAGAGAAATGGAGTTAAGTTCAATCTCATTGTAGTTCCTAAAAAAGGGGGCAGGAAGGCCAAGCTCCCATGATTTTTCTCAGCTGTACAAGATAATGGAAGGAAAGTTGTCCAAAAGGAATTAAAAAGGTGAAATGGAAGATAAACAAGATATTTTTATTCTTGCTACCCATCAGTGCAAAGCAGAAAGGATACTTGTCTTCTCACAAAAAAAAAAAAAAAATCTACAATGTCAGTTGCAAGCGATTCTCAGGATGGCACTTCAGGAAATACTTAGCTGATCCCAAATGATCTGTGAGACCTCAAACGTCATCATTGCTCATATTGGTAACAGCTTCAATGACAGCAACTTAAATCATTATGCTAAACCGAAGCAGAGCCCATGCAGAAATAACTGATTAGGGAAAGGAAGTCCCTAGTAAATGGCAGATTTTCCACCCTAAACATGTTTACAATACACACTCCAGTTGCTGTGGTGACCCATAGCACATCTATTATTCAGAAACAGTAGCTAAGACTAAAAACAAAACAAAACAGAAAACCATGTCTCCAAATTCGTCAGCTGGCTGTTTAAACACAATTACGAAATGTATCAAAACCTGGCGTAGTAGGCGTCAAAGTATCTTTGTCATCAAAAAGTAACCAGGTGTATCTAATAGAGGCGCTTATAGGAAAGTAAAAGTTAAAAGTGTGTTGTTCCATTACAGTGAAACTTTCAGGCGAAAACGCCCGAAGAATGTAATGGATTCCGTTTAGCAGCTTTAATATGTAAATCAAGGAGCAAAAAGAGAGGGCCCTTAAGGAGGAAAATTTGAATCATGACACATTTTAATGAAAACACCTCTGACAGCCCTAAATATGAAAGCATCAAGTTTTCCACATGGCACTGGGGAGGGGCTGCTGCAACCACCCACGAGGTAAGCGGGAGAACTTTCCTGGGGAGGAATACCTTCATTTTCCCAAACTTCCAGCAGCACTCGCTTGGAAGAAAGCCACCTCTCTTTAGATCCCTTGGGTCAACGGCACCCCGTATTTCCTGCGAAAGCCAGTTAGCATCCCTCCCCGCCCCCCCCCACCCCACTCCACCCCAAGATGCTTCCAGTCCGCGGTCTCGGGAAGGGGGCAGCCGCCGGCCGGCCGCCGAGGCACACAGAGCGGGAAGGGCGCGGGGCGTGACCGAGGAGCCACAGTCACCGCAGGGAAAGCTGACACCGGATGAGCAGCGCGCGTGGGGACGGGAGGGCCCGCGGGGCTCCGGGGAGATCAAAGTCCGGGGGCAGGAGCCGCAACCCCGCCGGGTCTCTGAAAAGCGCCCAGTTACTGTACTTTCGTTTTCCGACTTCCTGTCGCTGCACAGCCCCCGCCGCCCCCGCCTCCCCGCCGGGCTAAGGAACACTGCCACCTTTTGTACCCCAGGTCGCGGGGAGCCGGGCCCGGCCGGGCAGCGAGGGCGGCGGGGCGGCCGCGTCCACCTGCGCGCGGGGCGGGCGGGCGGACGAGCGGGGGCGGGTCCCCCGGGGCTCCGGGCAGCCGCCCCGCCCCGCCCGCGCTTCCTGTGGTGCCCCGCGGACCCCGGCCCCGACTTGGGGGGGAGGGTGGGGGGCTGCGGCAGCGGGACCCCGACGGGGCACGCGCGCGCGCCGGGCTGACCGCTCACCGAAGCCGCGGGGCTTCCTCCCGGTCTCCGCTTCCAACACGCTGCTCCTCACGCCGAGGACTAGAGGGCGGCGCGGCGACCACCGCGGCGGAGCGGAAGGCGGCGGCGGCGGCCCAGCCGAGCCCGCCGGGTGCCCGCAGCCGCCCGCATCTCCCACCGCCGCGGGCCCTGGCGCCCCTCCCTCCCGCCCCCGCACGCGGCGGCGGTCCCGGGGCCGCTAGCCGCCGGGCGCGCGCTCGGGGCGTTCCTCGCTGCCGCCCGGCCTGCCTCCGGCTGTGCTGCCGCCGCCGCTCTCAAACGCCCCCCCGTGGGCCCTGCCAGCCGCCGTAGCCGTCGCGCGTCACTTCCGGGGCGGGGCGGGGCGGGCGGACCCGCCGCCCTGGGAGCTCGCGAGGCGCCGCCGCAACCCCTAGCGCCGCACGGGGGCCGGGAACCCGCTCGGGCGGGGCTTCCCGCGCCGACGCTCTCGCGGCGCCCCCTGGACTCCGCGGGCCAGTTACCTCCGGTTTCCGGAAGCGCCGGGCCCGAGCGACTTAGGCTGCCCCCTGCGTGGGCGCCGAGCCCGCCCCTCCCCCGTTCTCGCTTCCGGGTCTGCAGCCCTCCCGTGGGGCCATCGGAACCCTGTGGCCCTCACGCTCGGTCCCTCCTCTGTCGCCCGCCCTGCGCCTTTCTCCGACGGACAGAAAGGGGTGGTGCCGGGGCCTGTCTCAGTGGCCGTATCGGAGCCCGGGACTGGACACCGAGCCCCTGGTGCGGGGCCACGCTGGCTGGGGCGGCGGGGACCCGAAACCTGGTCGTCAGTGGTGACCACCAGGGGGCGGGGGGGCTAGGATGGTCAGGCAGGTGTGGCTCCTGTTCTGGATGCCCCTTGAGGGGGGCGCCCTGGAGCAGTTTGTATTTGGCCCTGAAGTTTGTAGGACCGGCGATTGTTCAGCAACGTAAAACTACCTGCCCCTGGGCCCTGATTTCTGGGCTCTGCCCCTCACTGAGCCACTTTCTTAGCCTCTCCAAGGTGGAGGAAGAGGACTCACTCGATGTGTCCAGGATTTCAAGGAGAGGAGACGCATAAATCACCCAGCAGATTCCAGCCCCTGGCAGTTTTTCACTTTCATGATGATTCTTTTGTTTGTTTGTTTGTTTTGGGGGCATCCCTGGTCTCCGGTGGTGGGAGGAGGAGGCCCAGCCCCACTGCTGGAATTGAACCTCCGTCCCAGTGGGTCCCAGCCCCGCGCACAACCACTACGCCACGGGGGCTCAGCCCCTCATGATGATTCTTAAGGAGGCAGGACACCGGGCAACTTGCATAGTTAGGAGCAGAAGGGACTTTGTTTGTTTGTTTGTTTGTTTGTTTTTGTGAGCCTCACTGCCCTCAGGTGGTTGTGGGAGCCACCCAGTGCCGCTCCTGAGAGCCAAGCCTGCTGGCCGCAGTCCAACACTCAACCACTTACACCACCAGGGCTCAGCCCGCAGAAGGGACTTTGAACAACTAACCAAAGCCCCACGAAGTCGGTTGCTTATTCGACAGGGAATTAGGTACAAGTTCGTTCCAGCCATCTACTAGCTGTGCGGCCTAAAAGTGAGTTGCTAACCTCCCCGAACCTGTTCCCTCCTGGGAAATACAGGTGAACCTCACGGTTTATGGCTGAGGATTATGGGAGACGAGGGGCGTGGTCGTGTGTTTTGTGCAGTAGCTCCAGCTTTGTAGACACCCAGTAAATGGTTACATCATTTATTTTTGCTTTCCCTCCGCCCCCGCAATTGAATGCAAGGAAGAATTCATGTGAACACACTGAGGGAAATGTGATTCTCATCCCCTTGTCTGGCTTGTGAAAAAGAACCATCCCTTCCTTCCACTTCCAATTTATCTGTAATCCAGAGTGATTAGAAGACACCCAAGTGACTATTCCTGTCAAAGCGACTCTGCTAAAGATGCTGGCTTTCCAGAGAATTCTGCCAAAGAATGTAAATCATTTCATTAAGAAATGTGTGCTTGAAAGGGAACAGATGCTATCTTTGTAACACCAGCTATGTTGGCTCCTACTGTAGTTTTCCCCTTGAACCACCTTCCATTTTGGAAACCCAGAGGGGGAAGGGTGGGGTGGGAATAACTGCCAAGATAGGCGATTTAAGATACATCCATTGGAAACATTTGTTTATGGAAACGTCTCTAATTTTAAAACCCCATAACTGGAACCGTGAAGGGTGTGTGGACATCTGCAGTCTGCCCTATTCTTTCCAGACTAGCAGTGAACTTCTGCTTCCACCTCAGAGCCCATCGATGTATCATATCCCCTTGAGGCGAAGTTTACAGTCTTGTCAATTGCGGTGTATTTTGGGGAAAAAGCCTGCTTTGGGAGTTCTTAAATTAGTCATAGCAAGTCTGTCTGCTTTCAAAATTGACTTTAAAAAAAAACCTGCATGTTGGCAACAGAAGGAAGAAAAGTGGATTCAATTTTTTTTTTTGCAATTGTAATTTTATTTTGTGAAAATAAACAACTCGGAGTTTAAATTGCCCCCCCCCAAAAAAAAAAGAAAAAGCCAAAACAAAACCAAAACCATATATGTATATACACACACACACACACACACACAGAGAGACAAAGCTTGTGAGGTGATGGTGGGCAAGGGGACAAAGGTCCTTCAAACTTTGGCCAGTTGTGCTAGCTTGGGCCCAGGTGACAGATCCTGGGCCTTGGGGTCCCAGAGGTGAGGGGATAGAAGACAGACTTCTTCCCCCGAGGAAGGGGCAGGCACCTTGAGTCCCTTTAACTGATGCTGAGAACCACTTCATACCTCTCCTCACTAAACGCTGGAGGTTGGGGGCTTCGGTCCCACCGAGGAAAGTGGATTTTAGATGAGTGAATTGGCATAAAGGATTTGAGGGACGTGCTTGGTTTTCCCACTCAGAAGTCTATAAATATGGACTTGATCCATATAGGCTCCTCACACACCAGGTGGGCCAGTCTGGGCCAAACCCATGGTGCCTGTGTTGGTCAATCAGAAAAGACCGTGTTTTTTTTACACTTTGTTAATTTTCCCACCAGATTGTAAACCACGGACTCGCAACCATAGCCACTCAATACTGTCCTAAATGAAATTCACTGTCTCCATTTAAGTGCTTAAACACAAGTCCTCAGCTTGAAATGCCGCCGCTGGTGCCTAACCACCATGAAGGTGGCCCAGCTCTCCCAGGCCACCTCCCCTCATCTCATGACATGTCCTAACCAACCTTGGTTAAATCCTTGGCTGCTGACTGAGAGGGCCAAAGTTCAAACCCACCTGAGGTTCAAACCCACCAGAGGCTCCATGGGAGAAAAGACCGGGTGACCTCCCATCAAGATGGACAGCCTTGGGAACCTTGTGGGAGCAGCTCGGTTCTGTCCTTTGGGGGCGCTATGAAACCTGCCCAAGGGCACAGAAAAAGTAGCCCTCTACCCCCTAGTCCTCACCATTTGCTTCTGAAGCCATTACCACCCCCGTCATCCATTTCACTGCTTCCTGCTTACCCCGGCTGTAACCCTATCTCCTCAAGGTGTGTTTCTGGGGCTGACTGCCCAGGCAGGGATCCACCCTTCCAATGGCCCGCTTGCCTTTCAGGCAGTGGCTTGCAGCACAGGAGGTAAAGAAGAGACAGCCTTAATCCAAAGGAGCAGCACCAACCACAGGTGGGGTTGACTGGGAAGCAGGCTGAGGATGAGAACCTAAGAATCAGGGCTTTCTGGGTCCAAACCTTGAGATCGTCTCTACTCTCAAGCTTGATCTTCCTGAGAAAAATCTCCATGACTTTAGGCTTCCCAGGCCTCATTTTCAACATCTTCACAAGTAAAAGAGATGCATGCCTTCCAATTCTTGTCCAGAAGACAGTAAAAGAAACAGCTGATGAAATAATGCTGGGAACACTTGTTCAGTGGCCCTATAGTCAGTGGGTTTGTCTTCATTGAAATCTGTCATAGAGAAAATCATCTCAGAAAACCTTCCTTTTAAAAAGCTAGCTAGGGCTGAGCCCTGGTGGCGTAGTGGTTGTGCATGGAACTGCGGCCCACTGGGACGGAGGTTCAATTCCAGCAGTGGGGCTGGGCCTCCTACTCCCACCGCCGAAGAGCAGTGATGCCAAAAAAAAACTAAAAAAAAAAAAAGACTGTAAAAAGCTAGCTAGCCGAGCCCCGGTGGCACAGTGATTGTGTGCAGGACTGCGGCCCACAGGGTTGGTGGTTCAAGTCTAGCAGGAGCTCTCTAGGAGCAAGGCTGGACCTCCTACTCCCACCAGGGCAGTGATGCGAAGAAGCAAAAAAATACAACGCCAGCTAGCTCCCTATGTTATCTGATGGCATGTTTAAGCTCCACTACCTCTCACAGCCCTAAAACAAACCACGTACACCAACAAAGAGGCAGCGAGACAGATCTTTACTCCAAAGTCTTCTTTGGAAACAAAGAAATTGCATCCCTAAAAAGACAACTACTAGAGGCTGTTCAAAGTCCAGGTAAAACCCCACGAAAGAGCTCTTGAACAAAGCACTGTGGCCTCTAGAGTGAGGGAAGCTCAGAGCAACACCTCCCAGCTCTGGCTGAAATCTCCCACAGCACATTGCTTTCCCAGAGAGGGCAGGACAAGACATGCACTACAGCGGTTGCATGCCTGGGGCATAGCAACTAACTAATATGTTTAATGGCTTGTCACCTACACCTCAGAAATAGCTAACCGTAATTTCATCTTTGGTCTCAACACCCAGTCTCCACCTCTCCTCTCCCACTAATAGCTTTCATCTAAAATCATTAAATTCTTCTTTGACACCTTTTACTCCTTTTTAAAAACATTCTTTTATCATGGGGGTGAACATTTAAGGACCTATCAGTTTCCTGTTTATATACATTGTATATGCATTCATACAAATTTGTAGCCATTTTGTTTGGTCGCATTGGCCGCAATTCCCTCCCTGTGCCCACTGCTTCCTGGGGTCACCATTTCCGTTCCTCCTCCCCTTTCGTCCCTTCCTGCCTCTGTACTGTGCTGTTAGGCACACTCCACACGGAGACCCACCTTTCTCGCTGGTGTTACTTTTCACTTTGTAGACGTGTTTGTTTGGCTGAAAGTTGATGTCCAGGAAGTGGGTTTAGCTTCTACCTTGAAAGGTGTCTAAGGCACAGTGTGGGACCGTCTTCTGATCCGACCCCAACACACCAAGGTGAGACAGCAGCCGGGGGCAGGGCAAGGAAGTCCCCAGAGACTACCAAAAATAGACTTTGGGGCCCAGACCTGGCACCCCATTATATTTGACCAGAAAACCCTCCTAAAGGTTAACAAACAGACCTTTATTTCCAGGGTTTTCTTTGTTGTTGTTTTGTTTTCTTTTGCTGCTTTGTTTTGCTCTTATTTTTTTGTGAATTATTATCTCTGCAGGTCTAGCTCGATAAGATAGACTGGATCGACAAGCTGGAGGAGAAAACAACAGGACCAATGGTTCTGGGGGGACATGGGAGAGGGGGAGCGAAGGCGGAGAGGGAAGTGGGTGTTAACAAACCCATTGATCCAAAATCAATGGTGAGGAGCGTATAGGATGCCTGGCAGGGCTTGATCAAGGGCAATGTAACCAAGAGGAATTGCTGAACATGCTAGTGGGACAAGAGAAAAGTAAAAGGGAATAGAGGAAAGAACTAGGAGGCAAAGGGCATTCATAGAGGTCTAAATACAGACATGTGCATGTGTAAATATATATGATGATGGGGAAATAGCTTCATGTGGGTATATTTATAGGTTTAGTATTAAAGTAGCAGATGGACATTGGGCCTCTATTCAAATACTACCTGAATGCAAGAAGACTTTGCTCTATTAAACTGGCATTCCATGATGCTCACCTTCCAGACATGATCACTGAAGTTAAAGTGGGTGCCTAAGCAAATGTGATGAAGAAAGGTGATGGTGTCCAGCTATCAAAAGATAAGAGTGTCCAAGGGTCTTAAAGGCTTAAAGGTAAACAAGTGGCCATCTAGCTGAGAAGAAACAAGGCCCACATGAAAGAAGCACAGCAGCCTGTGTGATCACCAGGTGTTGATGGGATCAGGTATCAAAGAACAAAATATATCATTGTGAGTGAGGAGTGCAGAGTGGAGGCCCAAAGCCCATCAGTAGACAACCCTTACAGAAGGGTCGCAAGGAGATGAACCAGTCAGAGTGCAGTATGACAATGATGAAACATACAACTTTCCTCTAGTTCTTTAATGCTTCTCCCACCCCCACTGTCATCCCAATTCTATCATACAAATCTGGCTAGATCAGAGAATGTACACTGGTACAGATCAGAGCTGGAAGCACAGGGAATCCAGGACAGATACACCCCTCAGGACCAATAATGAAATTTGGGATACCAGGTGGGTATGGTGAAGGTTGGGGAGAAGGAGGGAATCAATCACAATGATCTACATATAACCTCCTCCCTGGGGAGGACAACAGAAAAGTGGGTGAAGGATGAATTTAGAACTTTTCCACAATTACATACACTCCAAAATATTAACCATTTTCCAGTATCTGATGTGGAAGCCAGAAGTTCCATATTCTCCCTAAAGGCCTTTGTGTGTCTTACAAGAAGAGAGGGCAACCCCCCTGCTGTTAGGACAATGGGTTGCTCTCTCTGAAGTTTGTCAACCACTAGTTTGGTCCCCAATGGGCGGAGTGCACCAGCTACTGTTAGTGATCTCTAGTCTAAGCTGTGCCACATCCAGGAATATGGGGTCTGCTCTTGTCTCATGGGCCCTGACACTTCCCTCTCCTATAACATGTATCTACAGCACAACCCCTTCCTGTGACGTAGGGGCCTTGCATGGCACCAAAGGGTATATAAGGCTTGAGCACCCCCCCCCTTCGCACCCTCTCCCTCATGTAATCCCTTCCCCTCTCTCCATGTGGACCACCTGACGGACTGAGGTAAGCATGCTACCATGAAATGTGTCAGACTGTTATTCTTTTCTTTCTTTCTCATGCTCTCTCTAACTTTACTAATTAATAATTATCGCTGTACAACTGCGCCTATCAAACCTGTGATGTATGTATCAGAGGCTGATTTCCTGTGATAAAGGGAGACATGGGATAGGGTAAGACATGAAAAAATATAAATTATCAAGGGTTTGGGAGAAGGGGCGGGGGGATGAACTGATACCAAGGGCTCAAGTAGAAAGAAAATACTTTCAGAATGATGGCAAACAGATGTACAAATGTGCTTGACACAATGGATGGATGGATGGTGATAAGATTTGTAAGAGCCCCCAATGAAATGATTTTTTTTAAAAAAGGTGTCCAAGAGCCACAATCTCAGGGGTCTCCCTGTCTCTCTTAGCAGACCGGTAGGTATGGTACTTTTTATGATTTTGAACTTTGCTCTCTATTTCCTTTTCCCTCTCTGTCCAGGACTTCCAAGTGTGATCCTGGTCAGAGCAGTGGATCGAGATGGCTGGGTCCACCAGTTCCTGTGACCGCAGAGTCCCGCAGGCTCAGGTCCTGGGTCCATTAGTCCTCCAGAGTACCAGTTCCCTCCATCTTTGCTCTGCTTTGCTTCAGATGGGAGGAGACTTAACAAACAGTTGCATCTTAGACCACCGCTTCCAATTTTTTTTTTGTTTTGGTTTTTGGGGCATCACTGCCCTCTGGTGGTGGGAGTAGGAGGCCCAGCCTTGCTGCTGGATTTGAACCTCCAACCCAGTGGGCCGCAGTTCCGCGCACAACCACTACGCCACCAGGGCTCAACCCGCTTCCAATTTTTTAAGACCCTAGTCACTACTCTCCAAAGTAAGCGTGTGGAACACTGTCTTCGTGGACGATGTTACGCCAACTGGCCTCGCTTTCCCCAAGACTAGTCCTAAGTCCTCAAGCCTTGTGTCTGAGCCCTTCAAGGTGTATACTTAGGGTTAGTCAGTTTCCAGAACTTAACCCCTGTGGGCTCTATACTATTTGGGAGTATATTTGCAGCAAATATAAATTCATGTAGAAATAGCCTGGGCCAAACCTAGATCTACTCACAGGTATGGTCGCTTTATTCTTAATTGTCTCTTGGAAAAGATGTCCCTTAAGTGACTGAAAGGAACCCTCAATGCTCAGTAGTGAAGCACTCAGAGTCTAACAGAAGTTTGGCAGTTTGAAACACCTCCCTCCCCCAACAGCAAGCTGGAAGGAAGACATGTCCAGCTGCTTCCACAGCGATTTGCCAGCTGTGCAAACCCCGCTCGGCCAGTCCGTCTTGTCCCCTGTGGCCGTCGACGTGCACGCCACAGCTTCTGACTGGGTTTGGGTAATCAACAAAACTCATGAAATCATCCTCTAGTCTCCTTGTGGTAAGATTATGCATGGTTTGATGACCCCCCCTCATAGGGGATATCTTGCTCTGAATTTTAAGGCAGGAAATTTGTCATCCCTTCTAATACTCTCTGATCTCTGGCTGGGAAAGACCTTCCTCTTTGAGTAAAATTCAGCAACCACCAATATAAAATACTTTGCTGGCTGCTGCGCAGAGACTGTGCGTGCGTGTTGTTCTCCCTCGGTGTGTTGGCTCTCGGACTGGCAACACCGGCATCTATCTGCACGGGACATTCCCACCACCCACGCCTCGCATGCATTTCTTAGTTCTTCCTCAGCGGAATCTCTTTTGAACCTACTGACATCGACCAAGACCCCAGCTCTGACTCCAAGGATGACTTGGGAGGCTTGGACAGGCTGATGGGGGCTGGGGGGTGGGGGGAGTAACCACAGCTCAGAGCTGGGTCTGGGGTGGCAGGGAGGGAGGGAAAGCAGAGACCTGGAAGAAAGGGTAAAATTACCACCTCCCACTGCCTCAGGAGCATTTCCTGGAAGAGGGGGAGTTTGAAACACCTGGTGCTAATTCAAGACCATGGACGGCCACCGTTCTGCTCTCCTCCCTGACTTTTCTATATCCAGGGCCAGAACAAAATTAGTTTTTGCTCTGGCGGAGAACCTAGTGCCAATTCAGAAATGTTGACACAGCCCACAGCCTTCTTCTTCCAGCCTCTCTAGGGAAGAAAATTGGGATTCTGTCTAGACTCATCCTGTGAATGGGAATGTTGGTGGGATGGCAGGGAGGTTTTTTCCCCTTTCCCTTCTTTCTCTTGAGGCCTCCTGCCCCTCTGAAAATGGTACTGCAATACTTGCAACCAAATGAGCAGGTCTAGAAGTCCCATGGGAGCCCCGCAGGGTTGGGGGAGAGAGGGGTCTGCCCTGGGTTGGGCACAAAGAAAGACAGGGGTTCCCAGACAAAGAGTGTCTGGTTGGAATTAGTTTGGCATTTCACTCTTCCCCATGGGGTGCCCGATCCTTTTCAGTTTACCATTTGCCCTCCCCACCCCCACCCCACCCCCCCAGTCCATCAGCTTTCTTGTTCCCTAAGCCTTTGTTTTCATTTTCTTCCTGTGTCTCTCCCCCATTTAATCTCTAGGCCTTAACCCTGCCAATGTCCTCCTTGAACATGCATTTACTGTAAATAGGGGTATTAGGCCCTGAGAAAATTTCTAATTGTGTGTGTGTGTGTGTGTGTGTGTAATCATTGAACACTAACTTAGGGGATACAAAGATGCTGAACACCGGTCTCTTTAGACAGTCCTCATAGACATGGAGGGAGCCCTGAAGGCACTGTGGGATAGACATTGGGCTTCTAACTGTAAGGTTGACAGTTCAAACCCATAGGCATGCTATAGGAGAAAGATGAAGTGTTTGTCCTCATGAAGATTCACCAGTTGCAGTCTGTCCTATGGGGCCACTGTGGCTGGAATCAACTTGATAGCAATAGGTCTAGAGACCTGGACACGGAGTTAAAACTGATGTAGTTAAGGTGTGGTGATGCTCTGCTGGGACTAGGAAGTCGGAGGACCAGGGAAATTACATCCGCACACGTAACCTGGGCACTCCAGAGGGGTTATGCCCAGGGGGTTTGGGGAGGAGATGGATAGGGAGGACCTTCTGCTTGTGATGCCTTCTCTCCCATTCCCCCCAATTGGCCTAGCTTCTACCTCAGCTCTCAGCTCCGATGTTACCTACTCCAGAAAGCCCTCCACTCCTGGACAAGGGTGGGCCTCCCCCAATGTGCTCTCATGTCCACTGCAGACCCTCCTGGTAGCACTCATCACACCAACTCAGGATTGCTCACTGATCTCCCAACACTTTGGACTAAGCTCTATGATTGGAACCTGGCTCTCAGTGGCCCTGGCAGCCCAGGCCCCGGTGGCTGCTCATGAAACAGATGGCAGGGTTAAGAAACTGGCATGGTATAGCTTAGAGGCAGAAAGGCACTTGCTGTGAGGGTGTGGTGTAATGAAAACATGAACCCCTTCCCTCCCATTCTCACCTCTTTCAATCTTCACTCTCTCATCTCCACATCTGCCCACCAACAAATGTATTCCAGCCTCACCTCCTCAGAGAAGTTCCCTCTTTAACCACCAGCCTATCTTTGCCTCTCTCCCCTTCTCCTTAGTGCCCACCTTCAAAGTCTCACTCCAAACTCACCCTGGCATCGTCTGAACTGCCTCTTTCTCCATCACTGATTGGGAAACTGAGGATCTGGAAGAGAATGGATACGGCCAAATTCTCTCTGCTCAGAATCATGGCGTCTGGAAGGCCAACTGCAGTGGAGGAAAGTCTTCACGTTTTCAAGATCCAGATGGCTCCCAGTCAACATTCTCCAGGCTAAAAATCATCCCCACAGTCTCCCGCCTTGAGAAGGCTACTTTAAAGATGCCTCGGACAAGCACACGGCTGCTGCCTATGGGGTGGAGAGCTCCCTGTCTCTGAGAGCAAACAAGTGCTATTGTCCTCCAGCTCAAAGGTCAGTCAACGTCCTTCTGACACCTGCCTCCACTACTGGTCTTGGGTTACTCCCCCACCAAGCTCAGGGACATCAAAGGTGAAGACACTGTCCACCTTGCTAGTATGTGATTGACAGGATGGCATGCCCCAAGACTATATAACCCTGTTGGGAAATACATTCTCTCTTCCTCCTGATCCCGACGCTGGGGAAAGTGAGGCACTGACCCCACTCTCTGTCCTCTTTTCCTCTCTTCATGGCACAGCCACTCCTCGGGCCCCCTTTGGTTGTGGACCCGGACCCCACAAGTAACCCTTCCCTAATAAAGGCATCAGACATCCTACCAGGCATGGCCAGCCTTCTCTTGTGACGCATGACCCCATCAGCCTCATCCCCAAGGCCGGCTGAGACATCACGTCTGACGGTCAGCACCCCTTGGCCTACAATGCAGGCAAAAGTGTCCCTCCTTGCACTGCTAGCCATTCCCTCCCCCAAGCACTCTCTTACGTTGAACACTGGGTTCATCTTCCACCTACCTGCCCAGGTTTGATCTATCTTTTGGCATTTTCTTTCTACCAGTTCTGAAAAACAGACAAGACTGCGCATGATCCTTGCCTCGGGGGTCTAGCCTTGACTTGCTGTCTCTCAACACACTCCTGTGAGGAACCTCCCTCTCCCAAGGCTTCCTGTACCACTCTCCTGCCCTGGGCTGGCCTCCTAGAAGCAAGTGGGTTAAGCTTGTATATGGAAAGGATATTTCTGCCGCAGTGTGGAGCTAGGCCTGCCCCAAATCCCTGGGTCAGATGGCATGCTGGAGGCCTCCAGTGTTGCAGAGCTAACGAACCCCAAATCTGCAGGTCTGGAGGCAGACCGAAGGCTGCTGCTGCCTCCTGCCCCAACAACGGAAGGTCAGACAACAAGAAGCCGGCACCATTCAGAGAGATTTTCTGTTTGCCAGAAACAGGGCCCAGTCTTGTGGGCGGTCACTTACACAGATCTGTACATGGAAGGTGATGATGACACAGTCCCTGCCTAGGAGAATCCTAAGAAAATCCTAAGAGCCAAATTGGCACATTACGATGACCCTCCTAGGGCTTCATCGGTCATCGGGTTCATCGGGCATCCGAGGGCCCCGATGCGTCAGCATTAGCTAGATGGCAGTGAGGTTTCCAGTGCTGACCATCTCACCCTGGCTGTTGTCTCCACCTGTCTTCTCCCCTAAGCTCTGGGCTCACATTTCTCTTTTCCTGCAGCCTTTCTTCAACAGCAGGTCCCAAAGCACCTCCACCTCATCACAGACCATTTGAACTCATTAGTGGCACCTCCCGTACCAGCGCTGAGCCTGCTGCCCAGTCTGGGGTCGATGCACCAGCCAGACACCTCAGTCATTCCTGATAGTTCTTTCTCCCTCTTCCCCAACTCACCCCACCCCCGCCCTTCAGGGCTAGTTGCATCACCAGCCAGAATCTCTCACCTCTGCCCCCCTCCCTCCCCAAAGCTCCCATCACCCTTCTTGGCCTTCTCCCTTGTCGCCCAGTAGTCGGGCACCCCTCAATACCACAGGGGCTGACCAAAGTAAGGCCTTTGACCCTGGCCCTCACCCTGTCCCAGTCTCCACAGATGGGGTTCTGTGCTGCTTCCAGGACCAAGTTCGTCTCTAGCTTGACGTACCTGCTGAGGGCTGGTTGTTAGATCTCTCTCATGGGAGAAATACCTCGGTCCTTAGCTTTGAGGGAGAAAGAATTCACTCCGACACCTGGATTGTCATTCAAGTGTTTGTTTTTTTTAATTTAGGCATCACTGCCCTCTGGTGGTGGGAGTAGGAGGCCCAGCCTTTGCTCCTGTGAGCTGGAATTGAACCTCCATCCCAGTGGGCCGCAGTCCCGCGCACAACCACTACGCCACCGGGGCTCAGCCCCAAGTGGGTTTTATAAAGGACAGAAGAGGTTTCGGGTCCACACAGGCACCCTCAGGGACCTTCACCCTGCACATGGGGTGCTGAGGAGTCCCGAGGCCACTGGAGATCGCAACACGACCTCTGAGGAGTGACTTAAGAAGCCAAAGGAGGCGGCGAGGCTCTGGATTCTGGCTTTTCAGGTCCTCTGCTGAGAGGCATGGTTCATGATCCTGGTCAACTCCATTGGCTGAATTGAATTCATCTGGCCCAGATGGGCCAATCCCGGGTAATGCCCACCTAGGTGCACCACCCCTACCTGGCTGGAACCTCTGAGCATGCGTAATGGACACCCCAGTCCCTACGCTAACCACCTAACAGTATCACTCTTCAACATAGCCTGTTTGGGTTTGTGGCCCTTAGAGTCTAGCCCTTTTCCAGCCTAACCTCCAGCTTCACAAAGGATGCTTTTCTCCATCCCGTGGAATTCCTTGAAAGCCAACATCATTGTACACTGCATCTGTCACTGTGGCGTCTGGCATATGATAGGGACTTTGTAACCAGGGAGTGACTTTCTGAGGAACTCCTGCTCAGAAGAAGGCCCAGCTCTCCAGTACTGTCTCTGATCCATGTTGTAGATGGCATTTACTTCCTGGACCATGGGGTAAACAATTATACCCTTAAGCTAAGTGTTGTGATAGGGCCCTGGGGCACAGAGTTTGTCTCTCTGTAGTCCTCTGGAACTCTGGCTAACTGACTTAAGCAGAGTGTGCAAGTAAGGTGGGTGCGACCCCAATGAAAGGAGTGGACAGTTTGGCCACTCTGGTAGGTATAAAAGGAACCATCTCAGAAGCAGGAATGGGAGACTAGTCAAGAGTGAAGTTGTCTTTTGGATGTGGAAATCCCCCTGCTACAACTCGTCCTCTCAGGAGACACAGCTGTGAGACCAGAGCTGCAGAGAGACAGAGAGCCTGGAAAGAGAGAGTTGGGAAGAATAGGGTAAAGAAAGACGGAAGGTGATAGAGGCCAATACTCATATATTTATATGATAAGTATTAAGATAGCAGACAGACTTTGGGCCTCTACTCAAGGCTTCCCTCAACACAAGAACACTTTGTTCTAATAACCTGGCACTCTGTGATACTTCCTGACACAATTGCTAAAGACAAAATGGGGGCATACAGAAATGTGTGAAGAGTGTATGGTGCCCGGCTATCAAAAGCTTTGGCTTCTGGGGTCTTAAAGGCTTGAAGACAAACAAGCAGCCATCTAGCAGGGAAGCAAGTAAGTTCACATGGAAGGAACACCAGACTGTGTGATCATAAGGGGTTGGTGGGATCAGGTATCGGGCATCAAAAGACCCAAAACAAAAATATATTGAAGCACATAAGGGGGAGTTGGAGTGCACACCCAAAGTTCAGCTGCAGACCATCGGATATTCTCCCAAAAAAGGGTTATAAGGAAGGGACGGTTTAACCAAGGTATAATATTGCACCACAGGATCACCTGTCATTCCTCTAGTTCCTGGATGCTTCCACCCCCCAATACCATGACCCAGTTCAACCTTACAAACCTGGCTAGACCAGAGAACACACATTGGTATAGATGAGTGCTCTTGACACATGGGATTCAGGAGAGAAAACCCCTCAGGAACAGTAGTGGGAGTAGCGATATCATTAGACTCTAGGAGTGGGCAGTCCAGGGAAGGGTGAGAAAGGGAGAAAATATAGCCCCCCCCCCCAAGGGGATGAATAATAGAAATGTGAGTGAAGGGAGACAACGGCCAGTGTAAGATACAAAATAATAATAACAAATAATTGGTCAAGGTTTCACGAGGGTGGGATAGTGGGAGAGGGAGGGTACAAGGGCTCAAGTAGAAAATGATTTGGAGGCCTGAGCCCTGGTGGCACAGTGGTTGTGCGCGGGACTGCGGCCCACTGGGATGGAGGTCCAATTCCAGCTCACAGGAGCAAAGGCTGGGCCTCCTACTCCCACCACCTGAGGGCATTGATGCCTTTAAAAAAAAATGTTTGGGAAATGATGGCAACATATGTACAAATATGCTTGATACAATTAATGTATGGAATGTTACACAAGCTGTAAGAACCCCCGATAAAATGATTTTTTAAAAAAGAAATATGGAAGGTGGAACATGTCTGACCCCCTTCTCACAGGAATTCCCTTGGGCAGATATAGACTTGGGAGTCTCTTTCTCCCTTCCGCGGCTCTAGAAGGGGAAACACCACTTCCATGCCAGTCTGCAAAATCATTCTACCATATACCCTCCCTCTGCCCCAGTGCTTGTCAACCTTCCTAATGCCGTGCTCTCAACCCGTTCATATAGTTCACGTGGGGATGACCCCCCCAACCATAATGTTATTTTCATGGCTACTTCATCACTGTCAGTTTGCTACAGTTATGAATCAGGCGACCCCTGTGAAAGGGTTGGTCAACCCCCAAAGGGGTTGCGACTCACAGGTTGAGAACCTCTGCTCTACTCTTCTGTAGGAAAAAAAATTAACATGAAAAGTCAAATGATGACTCTTAAGGTTCGAACCATGTTCCCCCAAGAGCGCGTTTGCAGCCTCCATCCCTGAGGCCTCCTCCTGTGAAGGGTCACAGCCTCGGGAGAGCACCTCCTCGCTGTCCACGGAGTCGACCTGACGGCAGGGCGTTCATTGATCAGAACCCTGCACTTGTGACTAGGCCCTGGTTGGCAACTCCCGTGTTTGCATGTGCTGTCAGGTGGGTTCCCAGGAGACTGTGCGGGCACAGGGCGGGTCCTGATGCAGTGTGACTGCCATCCTAGTCAAGGAGGTTGATGACCAGCTGATACCAAGGGCTTAAGTAGAAGGAGGATGTTTTGAGAATGATGATGGCAAGAGGTGTACAAATGGGGTCCGCATGCAACAGATGTGTGGATTGTGATAAGAGTGGTGTGCGCCCATGTGAGGCAGAGAGGGCTGTAGCTCTGAGTCGGCCTGGAATCTGGAGAGTCCAGAGAGGACATTCCCCTAGAGCAAGGTGACCAGACGTCCCACTTTTTAACAATTTAACAGCGCCCCACGGTGTTTTGAAATTAAAATAAATATATTACAATACTATTTTTGCACCTATGAACATTTTTGTGGCTCCATATAGATCAAAAATTTGGGGGGGGGAGGGGAGGCATCACTGCCCTGGTGGGAGTAGGAAGCCCAGCCTTGCTCCTGGAGAGCAGCCGCTGGATTTGAACCGCCAACCCTGTGGGCCGCAGTCTCACACACAACCACTACACCACCGGGGCTCAGCCCCTAGACCAAATTTTTAATCAAGAACACCCCACCCTCACCCCCATCAATGGTGGTGGGTCCCACTTAAAATCTGGTCACTTTACTCTAGAGCTGTGGGCTGATAAAGACAGGCATTGAGTTTCTCTCCATTCTGGAGGGTAGGAATCCCTCCCCCCACATGTGCCACGCAGTCCAGGGACCCAACCGCGTCTCTAGGGGAAGCCCAGCCTGATAACATACGCAAACATGTGAGTTCCAAACAAGGGCCCGTTCACAAGTGCAGAGTTCTTTCTGTCCGTCCCTGGGAGCTGGTGTGTTGCTATCATGCTGAACAGGTTTCAGCAGGATGTCCCAGTTAAGACAGACTAGGAAGAAAGGCCTGGCAATCTACTTCCATAAGCCAGTCCACAAAGACCCGCGGGCCAATCCCCTGTGTTTGGGATCGCCGTGAGTCAGGGCCACGTGAGGGCAGCTAGCAACAAAACTTAGGACCTGGGCAGCTTGGGTCGCTGGTGAGCGGGGCGTGTTGGGTAGAGGAGTGGCAGAGTCCCTGATGTGGCTGTGCTTGCTCCCAACCCCTTCCAGTCTCTGACTTCCAGAAACCTGGATTCCCCTAACCTCTACACCCCACTCTCCATTCCTTAGAGAACACACAGAACCAGCCCATCTCCTCCCCCGCAGAACAGCCCTTTAAATAGATGGAGACTGCTGCCTGAACGTCGCACGAGAGGAGACTCTGCAAGAGAACATATGCTCGTTTCCGTCCCTGCTTCCTGGCATGGTGAGATCCCAAGACCCTTCAGTGTGGTGTGAAGGCGTCAGGACGGTCATGGACAGTCGGCTGGGAGAGGAGGGAGCCTGCTCCTTCATGTTTCCTGCAGAACTCTCCAGGTGAACTGAGCTCACAGCCACAGAAACAGCAAAGCGAAGGCTGGTTGCCCCCCTCCCTGCTCCC
>PVJH01018443.1:0-45105 GCA_004026705.1 Nesogale talazaci | reverse complement strand
CCACCTTCCCTCCACCCTCCTGGTATCACCACTCTCAACCCTGGCACTGAAAGGATTATTTGTCCTGAATTACCCCTGTTTCCCACTCCAATGTACATCCCTTGGTCTAGCTGGATTTGTCAGGTAGAATTGCGATCATGATAGTGGGTGGGAGGAAGCATTTCAGAACTAGAGGAAGGTTGCATATTTCATTGTTGCTGCACTCTACCTTGACTGGCTCCCTACAACCCTTTTGTAAGGGTCTGTTGCTTTACCTATTGATGCACTTTGGGTACCCAATCTGTATTCCCCCTCATTTATAATGATATAATTTTTAGTTCTTTGATGCCTGATACCTGACCCCTTCAACACCTTGTCATCTCACAGGCTGGTGTGTTCCTTCCATGTGGGCATTGTTGCTTCTAAGCTAGATGGTTGTTTGTTTAATTTCAAGTTTTTAAGACCCCAGATGCTATAAGTTTTGATAGCCGAGCACCATCAGCTTACTTCACTACATTTGCTAATGCACATATTTGTCATCAGTGAGTATATCTGGAAGGTGGGCATGCAATGATATGATTTTTAGTTCTTGAAGCCTAATTACTGATCTCTTTGACACCTCGTGGTCACACAAGCTGGTATGCTTCTTTTATGTGTGCTTTGTTGCTTCTGAGCTAGATGGCTGCTTATTTACTTTCAAGCCATTAAGAATTCAGTCTCTACATTTTTTGATACAGAGACACCATCAGCTTTCTTCACCACATTTGCTTATGCATACATTTGTCTTCAGTGATCATGTAGAGAAGGTGAGCATCAGAGAATGCCAATTAAATAGAACAAAGTACTCTTGCATACAGGAAGTAGTTGAGTGGAGGTCCAATGCTCATCTGCTGTCTTAATACTAACTCTATTAAATGTATGCACATAATCTATTTTCCCATCATCATTTATGAATATATTCACCTATGTACATGTCTGTATTTAGGCTTCTATAAATGCCTTTTACCCCCAGTTTTTTTCCTCTATTTTCTTTTACTTTCCTCTTGTCCTAATATCATGTTCAGCCTCCATTGGGGTTTCAGTATTTTCTCTCTGTTGTATTACTCTTACTCAATTCCTATTGGGCCTCTCACACCCACCTTGTCGCCCAACAATCACTTATTGTTCCCTTCTCCCTGAGTTGGCCAACACCACCTCCTTTCCCTCTTCTCCCCATCTTCCATGCCCCCCATTGTTTTATTTTCTTTGGTTGCTTCATCTTAGGATGCCTTTTTTCTAGTACATATTATCTCTGCAGTTCTATCTAGATAAGATAGGCTGAATGAATAGTCTGGAGGAGAAAATAACAGGATTCTTAATTTATTTGACTGATAGTCTGCCAACTCAGTTGAAGAAAGCCCCATAGGAACAATGATATGCATAACTCCTATTATCCTAGGATTTTTCCAAACCAAGAGCCATGTATGTTCTAGAGATGATATATTTAAGGTGACATAGAAGACCTAGGGGCCCTATTCTTTGGCTGCATAGCTATATGTCATCATGAATTATTGTTGAGTCAGATTGTTTAGGGAACTATGGTCCTAAGAAACAGTGTCCTTATAGGGGCCAGCTGCCCCCACGCTTGTCATAATCTAATATCTTTTTCATGGAGAATAGAAAAACTCCAAGAAGGAGATGGATTTGAAATATTATGAAATTAAAGAAAAGCATGACATTCTGATCGACCCTGCACTCTTCCTTCTCAAATGTAAATCCTTAAGTTGCTTTGCAGTGTCCTCAGGTTTGGGGTTCCTAACGGAGATTAGAAGTTGAAAGCTAGTCATTGAGGGCAAGAAGCTACGAGGATAAAAGTGTAAAGGAGGTTGGCACAACTTCTTACATGGATAGAGAGCTTTTCTTCGCCCATCACATAGATTGTTGTACAATGCCAAACCTAGGTTGCCATCAAATCAGTTCCAACTGACAGAAAGCCTATGTGTGCCAGAGCAGAATGGCATTCCTTATTTCCAACCTTTCAGTGAGACGCCATGTGCTTGAATTATACATTCCTCTTTAAGAAATGGAAGATACTGAGCCGAAGGTGGAAATTTCTGCTGGGCAAGCCCAATGGCTCAAAGTTCTCATTTTAATATAAATATATTCATGGTCAATATGTTATCATGTTCCTTTCATGGGACTGTGCATTCAGAAAAGCTAGCCCATGCCCACCCAGCCCCTTAAAAAGAGAGCAGTTTGAATCAAAAACTCTTGAGAGAATAAATAATGTTAGAAACCAGGAGGAGTTCCCTTCTGGCTCATTTGCATATCTCCCATCAACTTGCTTTCTGGTCGGTCGTAGGCCTATCCACAGGAAGCACAGAGATGACTACGGGTCTCAAAAGCAAAAGCTCCAGGGAACCCAGCAGCAGCCTTGAGACCAGGTCAACTGTGAAAAGTTCCAAGTGGGAGACTCCAACATCACCTGCTTCCACAGAGACTTCCGTTCAGTCCTCAGGCACAAGAAGCAACAGCCTTGAGCTCCTTCCTGTACCCACCAGAGTCACCACCTCAGACAAACTCCTAGCTGAAGAAATGATGACTGCAAAAAGGGTTTCACTCTCCCTTTCTCCATCTGAGACTTCGGTCAGGCCCTATTCTGGTGCCAGCCAGTCATTTGGGACAGTGTCTTTGATTCCCCCAGAATCAACTCCTAGACACACTACAGGGACTAAGAATCCAAATAGCCCATCTCAGTCTCCAAAGTGGCCTGCGTCCACTACGGGGTCCTCAGTGGAAACAAATGTCCCTGACAGAACATCTTCCCCTGCTATACAAGACTCTGTGGTCACACCAGATGCTGCAACTATCCAGAGAGAAACCATGACTTCAGGGACAGATAGCACCCAAGTCTTGGTCAGCACCATGCTCAATCCTTCTAGTGAACTGAGTAAGAAGACACCTGAACAGATAAGTGTACTTGCAAATCAAATATTTTCATCAGCTAGCCCCTCTTCACAGCAGACAACGGAGAGTGAGCAGACGCTTAGTGCATTCCTGGTGGCCACAGATACAGTATCCATCAATTCCAACTCAGGGGCTCAATCCATTTCACCAGTATCTCCTAGTACAAAAGACCCATCCATCATGAACCCTTCTAATGCTTCAGAAGAAAAAATGGGGTCTTCACAAACTATGACATCCGCTTCCATAGATCTTAAGACCCAGGTAGCCACCATAAGTGTAGCAACTCGTGACAGTACCTCTACACCCAGGCAACTATCACAGACCTCATCTGTAGAAATGAGCACAGAGGGCCCGACTGCAGGCCCTACTCCAGGAAGCACCACGACCATGAGAACAAGCTCTAGTTGGACCATCATGCCCAGCTCAGAGGGCAGTTGGAGCACTACCGATCATATCCTGGCAGCAGAAACCAGCACAGCTTCACCAAAACACTCTCCCCATTGGCCCTCCACAGCTGTTTCTAACCCATCAAACCCCTGGACCATCACTTCAAGTCTGGAAGTCATTTCTTCTGAGGCAATTTCTGAAGCAGGGAAACCTTCATTATCAGCATCCACCACTGTATCAGGCTCTGCGCCTACTTCTCATAGCCCTGTGACTGTCACTGAAATCAGCTTGGCCACCCCTTCCTCCTTTCCTTCATCTGAAATGACACATGCACTTTTGAGAGCATTCAGTTCTTTGGACACAACCACAATGGCCTCTATTCCTATCTCAGCTTCTTATGGTGTTCAGGGACTAAGCACCTTAGCTCCTGATTTTTCAAGCACAAGTTGGTCATCTCCCAGGGAAACAGAAACAGGAGTCCTGCCTTCTATGGACTACCCTGTTAGAACGACAGGCACAAATAAACCCCTGCCTACTCATTTGATTGATCCTCTGTCCACTGTGGACTGGACCATGGAGAGATCCAGATTACCAGTCACAATCACTACCTCAGCTCCTCCGAGAAGCGCAACTTCCCAAGAACTCCATTTAGACACTGCCAGCAGCCCAGTCACCACCACCCAGCCGCTTTCCTCTGTAGGAAGTAGTACAAGAGTGGCCACGCCCAATGCAATAGTCAGTAACAATGGAATCACTTCATCAGGGAGTCCAAGCCTCAAAGAGACAGAACAGAGACCTACTTCTCTCCCCACCACAACTTCTGCAACTCCGTGGCATGCATCTCAGACCGTCACAATTTTGAACATGAGTCCACACACAAAAAGAACTCCCAATCCAACTCCCCAACCACATGGGGTAGGTACTCCTACAGCACAGGTGACAGGGACGTCTGATTCCTGGACTGGGGAAGAAACCACCTCAAACACATTTCTGAACCCTCGGATGCCAAGTGCCCCTTCCTCCTTGGGAGGAGCAATCAAGATGGCCACTGACTCCTCCGACTTATTGAAGACCACAGATATACTGAATACCAGTTTGGAATCCATGACGCTTCAATCTCCAAATTTGAAAACAAGCACCTCAGAAACAAGAGATACTTCTGCGTTCACCACAGACAAAGAAACAGTTTCTGCTTCCATAAACACAGTGAGGACAAGCTTGCAGACCCCAAGTTCTAGACAGAAACTTCATTTCACCACCTTGGATCGCTCTGAGTCACCCAGTGCCGTATTGCCCATGGTTACTTCCTCCACCCTGGGAGATACCACTGACTACACAGCAACACCTCTCTTGCCAGAGTCTTCACAGACTGGAACAGAGACCAACCCCTCCATAACCACTGCAACGCTCAAGTCCAATACTTACAGAAACACCAGCTCAATCACAGAAACAAGCACTGTCTTCACCCCAGGATCCACTACTACCACTGAGGGATCCAGAAGTGAAGTTATCACTTCTGAAATCATACCCAACCCAGGTTTGTCTCAGTCCACAAGCTCATTAGATGTCCTCACAGGAATGAGCACCACTCCTGCTTCCTCTTCTTTCCAAACAGGATCTACAAGAACACTTGTCACCAACAAGAAAGATCCTTCCAGGGATACATCATTGATTATGCCAACTTCGGACACATCAGCCACAGACTTGTGGGAAGAGACCCTACTGCCCTTCTCCACTTCACCTGGGACCACAGCTCCAGTGGGCACCAGTTCTACTATAAGGGATGTCATTATTACCAAGTCAACCTCTGCCTTCTCCAAGAACAAAAAACAAGAGACAGAGACAAAGACAAATACCTATCTGACCCATGGTCTTAGGGAGACCAGCCCCTCCCAGGTGACCAGCTCATCCACAAAGACAGAAAGTTTCTTTTCCTATGCATCCACTGGTGCTGCTAGTACCGAGATCACTTGGACTGACTTAATTACCTCTAGCAAGACATTGATGACAAGCCCTGCTGACTTCCCAACTTCTCCTGCTACATCTACAAAGAACAGCTCTTCTTCCTCACCCCTCAGGACTGAATCAGCAGGAATAACCACCCAATTGAGTGGCCCTGGGAATACCTCACAAGGAACCCTCCCAGTGGATTCACCAACCACAGCTTTTGAGGCAGGGCCTCAGATTTTCCCACACTCCAAGATGACCACCCTTATGAACCCAGAGTCTAAGGATGTGTCAACGATAAGCCCTTCTTCTGTGGGAACAACCAGTTCTCTCTCTTCCCTGACACCTATACCTTCTACAGTCTCACCTTCCCTAGTGTCATCTGCAGTGCAAGAGCACAGTCCCAGTCCCTCCATTACATTTCTTGTGACCTCCAGTCGCACCTCAGGTTTGGTGGAGAGGACCAATATGCTGCAAACGAGCACAGACACCAGTTCATCCCCAAATCTGAATAGTGAGATATCAGCCACTTCTGAAGACACCACAGATACAGAAGTGACCCACCCTTCCACAAAGACATCAGGGACCACAGTGGGAATTGCCAGTTCTGGACACAAAGCACATCCTTCTGCCCCGGCCCATTCAGAGACCTTTGGGGTCACATCCTTAGAAGTGATCACTTCTGCATTGGAAGATACCACTTTCCCCACATCAGTGCCTCCCTCTTTCGATTCCACCAGAATTAAGCCAACTTCTTCATTGACCTCTAACTCGAAGGACACCACCACCTTCAAGGAGACCAGTGTGACAAAAAAGAAAGCCACAGTCCTCGATGTTCCCATGGATACTACTACCACTGAGCCTTCCAGGACAACACTTCCCTCCTCTGATAGCACATTCAAAGAGTTAACAAGGTCTCCGAGTATTTCTTCAGGAACTACCAATAGACCCTCTCTCTTCCCTTCTGTGTCAGAATCTGGACACATAACCTTCCCTTCACAGACAGGTTCTCCTGAAGATCTATCTCTGAGTACACATATTTTGGACACATCAACCCCAGGCTCCTGGGAAGGAACTCAGTTGTCCTTTTCAAGGCCTTCCAAGACTCTAAATCCAATTAGCACTGCCCTTACCACAAGTTCCACATCAACATCTGCCTCCTCTGAAACCAATAGACTAGAGACAGACACAATCTCCAAACAAACTCCTGGATGGAAGAATATGAACATTTCTCAGAGGACCCCCTCAGTCACAGAAGCCAGCACAACTCTTTCCCATGTGTCGACTGAAGCTGCTACCACTGAAGTCTCTTGGACTGAATTCACATCCTCTAGCAAGACATCCATCACAGACTCTACTCAGTTGAAATCTTCACCCAACACTCCTATACAGAGTGGTGCCACCGCTCTCAGGACAGAATCATCAGAAATACCCTTCACCAACCAAGCAGATTCTTCTGGGGTTACATCACAGCGTGCACTTACCCTGGACACATCAGCTATAGCCTCCTGGGCAGGGCCATCATCGGTTGTGACTCAGGGATTTTCACACACAGAAATGACCAATCCCATGAGCACAAGTTCAGAAGCTGTACCAAGGACGAGCCCTCCTTCTTTGAAAGAAACCAGCTCTTCTCTGTTTTCTTTCCCTGCCACAACCTCACCTTCCCCTATACTGCCCACATCACAAGGGTACAGTGTCTCCTCTCCTAGCCCTGCGACCCCATTCATCACTTCTGGTCTGGTGAAGACCACAGACATGTGGGGCACAAGCTTTAAATCCAGTACTAGTAATTCACTTCCAAATTCAGGCATCACCTCAAGTGAGAGATTAGACACTTCTCAAATAATCACAGATAAAAAGTCAACTCACTTTTCCACAAACACAGTGACTAATGTGGCAACCATTAGTTCTGGACCCACATCACGCTCCATCTTGACTCAATCACAGTTATCTAAGGTCACATCCCCAGAGGCCAGTGCTTCCACCAAGATAAGCATCGCTTCCTTCACAGCAACACCTACCTCTTCTGTACCACCTACATCTTCTGATACCACAAAAATGGACACAGAATCATCCTCTTCCTTTACTACTAAAATGAACTATCCAAGTACATTACAAGGGACCATCTCAGACATGGAGATAGCCACTCTTCTTTCTGAGATGTCTACCAGTACCCCTGCTATTGAACTCTCCAGGGCCGAAATTCCATCCTCTAAAAGAACTCCAAAATTAGATTCTACTCAGTCATCATGGCCCCAGGGAATCTCAGAAACCAGCAGTAGAACCACTATCTCCCCTTCCATGACAGAGTCTGCACAAAGGACTCTCACCACACAAACACTTTCTCCTGAGCCTACTAAATTACTAGATGCACTTAGCATGGACACATCACCCACAAGATCCTTGAAAGCCACCCAGCTGGCCTCCTCAAGGACACCTAGGAGCACATCCTCATTGGTTACCTCTATGGATTCCACCTTAATGCCTGAACTTCCTGAAATCACAAGGATTAACAGTGAGTCAACGTCCTTCTTTACCCGTGGACTGACCAATTACAGCACTTCTGAGATGACTGTCTCAGCCACTGATATAAACTCTCACCTGTCCCAGGCATCCACTGATGCTACTACTGAGGTCTCCATGGTAGAAAAAACATTCTCTGCCAGGATGACCAACCCAGACCCAGATCAGTCCAAAGCCCCCACTGATATAACAACAGAGAGCCACACCAGTCCTCCAAACTCCCCTCTCATCACGACTTCTGAAGGAATGAGTTTAACTTCGCAAAGAAGTGCCTCTGGACCTACATCACAGGATGCACTGACCTTAAACATGGCATCAACAGTCTTTTGGGGAGGGACTTCCTTGGATTTGACTGAAGATTTTCCCCAGTCAGAGACAACCACTCATAGGAGCAGAAGTCCTGCAGAAGAATCAAGTCTTCCTTCTGAGACAGGTGTCAGCTCGCCTTCTTCCTTGGCATCTATCTCTGCCACATCCTCACCCTCTGCTGTTTCATCCAAATTTCAAAGGCAGGGTCTCTCCTCTACATTTCCTATTACCTCAAGTCTCACCTCTGCCCCAAAGAACACTACAGAAAACTTGGAGACAAAATGGGAAGCTGGCACCAGTTCACCTTTAAATATGAGCAGCATCTCTAGTGAGGTACTGGCCAGTTCAGAGGTCACCATTGGCATAGAGACAATCCATCCTTCCACAAACACCGTGCCAACTGTTGGAACAACCATTTCTGGACATGCATCCCCTTCCTCTATCCCAGCTCACCCGGAAACATCCAGCGTCATGTTTCCAATGACTACTGCCCCCAAAATGGTGAACAACACTGTTTCTGCATCGATGTCTGCATCCTCTCCAACTACAAGGATTGGCAGCAAGTCAGAATCCTCCCTAACTGATGGATTGCATGAGTACACTACTTCCCAAGTGACTGTCTCAGCTATAGACAGTCTTCTCCAAGTGTCCACAAGTACTGCTACCACTGACGTCCCCAGGAAAGATATCAAATCCACTGAGAGACTATCCAGTCCAAGCCCTGCCAAATCCAAAGGTCTTAATGCCTTAATTACAGAGAGCCATACCATCTCCTCTACCTTGCCTCTCAGGGCAGAATCTGCAGCAATGGACTTCACCACTCAAACAGATACCTCTAGGGCTACTTTACAAAATTCTCTTACTTGGAATTCATCAACCACAGCCTCCTTAGTAGAAACACCTTCAACTGTGACTCAGGGTTTACAAACCTCAGATGTGATCACTCTCCAAAGCAAAGAACCTGTGGATGGTTCAAGAAAGAACACATCCTCTATCAAAGACACTGACTCAGTCAATTCTCCAGTACCTACTCTTACCATGAGCTCATCTACCTCTGTTCCTCCCATCTTACAAGGGGAAAATACCTCCTCTTCTCTTCATGGAACCTCAAGTTTCACCTCTGTCCCATTAAGGACCACAAACATATTGGATACAAGCCTAATATTTGGCACCAGCTCATCTCCACATCTTAGAAGCACCTTGGGTGACACATTGCCTATTTCTGAAGCCACCAAGAATATGGAGACAAATAACCCTTCCACAAACACAGCTGTGGGAACTACTAGTACTATACAGAAAGTACATTCCACAGTCCTCGCCCCTACAGAGACATCTAGAATGATATCTTCTGCAGTTACATATTCTAGCAAGGTGGAAGTCAGTGTTTCCACATCATTGCCTCCCTACACTGAGGGCAGGGGATACACTAAGGCAGAATTAAATTCCTCCCCGACCCATGAACAGAAGCAGACCATAACATCACAGGATTCTGGTTTAGTTACGGATACACGTACTGGTTCTTTCTATGTTTCCACTGAAGCTTCTCCTGAGGTCTCCAGCATGGAAGCCATCTCTTCTGGAGGTACATCCATGCCAGGAACTACCCACTTCCAAATTTATCCTAAAGAAGCTACAGAGAGCATTACCAATTATTCCACCTCCCCTCTCAGGACTGGATCTTCAGGAAAGCCCTTAACTATCACAACAGGTCCTCTAAGGATTACACCACAGGATGCATTTATCCAAGAGACATCAACCACAAATCCCTGGACAAGTATCCCACCGGTTGTGACCCAGGGCTTTCCACATTCAGACACGACTACTCCTATGAAGGATGTCTCAAGCTCTCCCTCTGTGGAACAAGGCAGCACAGTCTCCTCCAGAGCACCAATTGCCACTCAAACTTCACTTTCTCCAGTGTCCCCCGTGTTACAAGAGAATAGTCCCTCCTCTTCTTTTCTTGGGACATCAGCTCTCACCTCGAAGCCAGAGAACACTATAGCCAGTCTAGACAAAAGCTTCGTATCTGGCAGCAGGCCACCTCCAGATATAAGCAGCACCCCTGATGAGACAATGGTCACCTCTGAAGCCACCATAGTCTCAGAGGCAATTCGTCCTTCCACAGAAACAACAGAGGCTATGAAAACCACCAGTTCTGAGCATGTGTCACTCTTTTCTGTCGCAGACCAATACAAGCCATCAGGCACCACATCTTCAGGGGTTGCCACCTCCGGCATGGTAAGCCTACCTGTTTCCACACCAGCATCTGTACCTTCCGAGACAACCAGGAATGATATAAAGTCATCTTCCTTACTTACTAATGAAAGGAGAGAGAACAGCACTTCACAAAGAGTCAGGTCAACCACTGAAACATACACTATTCTAGCTCATGTGTCAACAGATGCTTCTGTTACTGATTTGTCCAAGAAAGATGTTTTGGTTGCTGGCAGAACACTCATTCCAGGTTCTACTCTGTCAACATCGTCTCCAGGAATGGCTTCAGAAACCAGGACATCCACAATGTCCATTACTGAGACCAAGCCAGCTGAACATGTGACTTTCACCACAGATAATGTTTTGACTGAGGCCAACCCACTGGCTACAACTACCTTGGGCACATCATCCACAGTCTCTATGGAAGAGACACTACTTTCCTCCTCAAGGCCAACAAGGACCACAACTCTACATGTTACCACTTCCAACCTAGGGGACACCACTGTGTCTGCATTAAGCCCTGTCTCCTCTGAGACCACAAAAAGTGAGAGTGAATTACCTTCCTTTCTGACCACTGGATTGAGCGAGTCAAGCACACCACAGGTACTTTACTCTGTCACAGACAGAAAACCTGTGCTATCTCATTCATCCACTGCTCCTGTTACAGCTGCAACAAAAGATGTATGGTTGAACAGAATGTCCCACCCATCTCCTAATCAGTCAAAAGGTTCTTCAAATACACTGACAGAAAGCAACATCAGTCCATCAACCTCCCTTCTTATGAAAGACTCAGAAGGAATGACTCCCACCACTCAAACAGGAAGACATACTTTGGGCACATCAAGCACAGCCACAAGAGCAGAGACTCCCTCGGTTTTGACTCAGGGCTTTCCACGTTCAGGGATGACTACCCATATGAGCATAGATGCTAATACTGTTTTAAGCTCTCCTTCTGTGGAAGAAGCCAGCCCTCTCTCTTCCATGGCATCTACTACTGCCAAATCCTCCCTTTCCTCTGTGTCTTCCTTGTTACAAGGGGGAAGTATCTCCTCTCCTCTCCTGGACACCTCAGTTTTCACCTCCAATCCAGAGAAGCCTACAGCCAATTGGGAGACAAGCTTGAGACCTGAAACCAACCCACTTTCAGATATGAGCAGCACCTCAGATGAAACATTGAACACCACTGATGCCACCATAGACACAGAGGCAATTCATCCTTCCATGGAAACAACAGACTTTATGAGTGTCACCAGTTCTGAACCTGTAGCATTTTCCATTGTTCCAGACCACTCAGAGCCATACAGCATCACATCTCCAGGGATTGCCACCTCCAGCCTTGTAGACCTCACAATTTCCACCACAGCATCTTCTGAGACTGGAAGGACTGAGATAGAGGCATCATCCTCAATTACTCCTGGCACAAGAGAATCTAGCATTTCCCAACAAACAAGCTCACTCTCTGAAACATCCACTATTCTATCTCATGCGTCAACAGATGTTTCTACTACTGAACTCTCCAAAACAGGTATTCCATCCTCTGATAAAACACTCATCTCAGATTCTACCAGGTCCACGTGGTCTCCAGGAGTCTCTTCAGAAATCAACAGTACATCCACAACCTCCCTTCCTGAAAGTGAGCCAGTTGCATACAGAACGTTAACCACAGTGAGTGTTTCTCCTGAGCCTACATCACTGGATTCAACAGCTTTCAGCACACAGTCCACAGTCTCTATGAAAGAGAACCCAGATCCTTCCTCAAGGTCAACTAGGACTTCGTCTTCACCAACTACCACCCCCAACATAAGGGACACCACTAGATCTGAATTCACTCCTGTCTTCCCTGAGAACACAAAGAGTGAGAGTGAGTTACCAGCCTCTGTGACTATGGGATTAAGAGAGCCTACCACTGCCCAGGTACTTTACTCTGCCACAGAGACAAAACCCGTGCTATCTCATGTGTCTAGAGGAACTGCCACAGCTGAGGTATCCATAGCAGAGGTCACATCCTCAGACAGAATATCCCATCCTGCCCCTGATCAGACCAAAGTTACTACTGATGTGCTGAGAGAAACCAGCATCAATCCATCCACCTCCCCTCTCATGAAAGATTCTGAGATTATCACGCTCACAACTGAAAGAGATGTTCTTACTCTTGGCACATCAGCCACTGCTTTGTGGTCAGGAACTCCCTCTATTTTGACTCAGGGTTTTTCACATTCAGAAATGACCACTCTTATGAGCAGAAGTCCTAAGGAGGGGTCAAGTACTCCTTCTGTGGAAAAAGTCAGCTCTTTCTCTTCCATGACACCTACTGCAGAGACCACCTCATTTTCCTCTGGGTCGTCCATGTTACAAGGTGTCAGTCTTTCCTCACTTCTACTTGAGACGTCAGCCGTCACACCTGGCCCAGAGAAGACGACAACCAAATTGAAAACAAGCTTGGGACTTGGTAGCACACCACCTCCAGAAATGAGCAGCACCTCAGATGATACATTGACCACCTCTGAAACCACCATAGAGGCAGAGGCAATTCACCCTTCCACGGAAACAACAGGCACTACGGATGGCACCAGTTCTGAACCAGTAGCACTTTCCTTTGTGCCAGACCACTCTGAGTCATACAGAATCACATCTCCAGTGGTTGTAACCTCCAGCATGGTAGACTTCACGGTTTCTACATCAGCACCTACTTCCCAGGACTCTAGTTCAGCCACTGAAACATATACTGTCCGATCCCAAGTATCAACAGATACTTCTGATACAGAGCTTTCCAATACGGACATTTCATACTTTGATAGAACACCCATCCCAGGTTCTACTAAGTCAACATGGATTCCAGAAATAACTTCAGACTTCACTAGTACAGCCTCTATCTCCATTACTGAGACTGAGCCTGCTGCACACGCAATTTATACCACACAGACTGCTTCTATCAAGTCTACAACATTGAGTGCAACTCCTTTAGGAACACTGTCCACAGACTCTTTGGAGGAGATGCAATTTTTAACCTCAAGTCCATCTAGGGACTCATCTCTCCACATTACCACTTCCATAATAGGTCAGACCACTGGTTCTGCATTAAAATCTGAGGCTCCAAAGACTGAAAGCAAGTCAACTTCCTCTCTCACTACTGGATTGAGAGAGTCCAGCACTGCACAGTTACTCTACTCTTCCCCAGAGACAAAATCTGTCCTATCTCATGTGTCCAGTAGTACTGCTAGAGCTGTGGTCTCCAGAACTGAAGTCACATCATCAGATAGAATATCCATCACAGCCCCTGATCAGACCACAGGTTCTACTGATGTACTGAGAAAAACCAGCATCAGTCCATCCACCTCTAAAGGAATCACTCTCACTGATGAAACAGATATCCTTACTCTGGACACCTCAACCACAACTTCATGGGTAAGGACACCCTCAATATTGACTCAGGGATTTCCACATTCAGAAATGACAACTCTTATGAGCAGCAGTCCTAAGGATGGGTTGAGCACTCCCTCTGTTGAAGAATCCAGCTCTCTATCTTCCATGGCACCTACCACTGCCCAAACCTCACACTCCTCTGTGACCTCCTTGTTACAAGGGAGCAGCTCTTCCCTCCTCCTCCCTGGAAGCTCAGTTGTCACTTCTGGCACAGAGAAGACTACATCCAGTCCAGAGGCAAGCTGGAGACCTGAAAGCAGGCCAGTTCCACAAATTAGCAGCACCTCAGATGATATCCTGACTACCTCTAAAGCCACTATTGACAAAGAGGCAATTCACCCTTCCACAGAAACAACAGCCTTCGTGAGTGCCACCAGTTCTGAGCATGTAGCACTTTCCTTTGTTCCAGCCCACTCTGAACCATCTAGTGCCACATCGCAAAGGACTGCCACCTCCAGCATGGAGGATGTCACTGTTTCCAAAGAAGTACCTGCATCTTCTGGGACCACAAGGATGGAGACAAAGCCATCATCTTCTGTTATTACTGGAATCAATGAGACCAGCACTCCCCAAGGATCCAGTGCCACCACTGAAACATATTCTAGTGACTTTCATGTGTCATCAGATGCTTCTACTACTGAGTTCTCCAAAACAGATATTCCATCTTCTTACAGAACACCCATCCCAGGATCTACTCTGCCAACATGGTCTCCAGGAATCTCTCCTCAAACCATCAGTAATCCTTCTATGTCCCGTGATGAAATGGAACCAGCTTCACATGGGACTTATACCACACAGACTATCTCTTCTGACACCGCACCACTAGAGGCAAGTACCTGGGGCACACTATCCACAGTCTCTCTGGGAGAGACACAGTTCTCCTCTTCAAGGCCAATTGGAGCCACATCTCCAATGGTTGCCTCTTCCATCAGAGAACACACAACTGTTTCTGTAGTAATTCCTGTCTATTCTGAGACCACAAATATTGAGAGTGAGTTAACTTCCTCCATGGCCACTGGATTAAAACAGTCCAGCACTCTCCAGATGCCTTACTCTGCCACGGAAACAAAACCTGTCCTATCCTATGTGTCGTCTGGAGGAACTGCTACAACTGATGTCTCCAGAACTGAAATCACATCTTCAAGCAGAATATCCCACCCAGTCCCTGATCAGACCAAAAGTCCTTCCTATGTACTGACAGAAAACAGTGTCAGTCCATCCAACTTCCATTTCACGAAAGAATCTGAAGGAATTACCCTCACAACTGAAACAAACATATTTACTCTGGACACATCAGTTTCAGTCTCAGATGTGACTCAGGGTTTTCCACATTCAGAAATGACAACTCTTATCAGCAGAGGTCCTTCAGTGGAAGAAAGCAGCTCTATCTCTTCCATGGCACCCACTACAGCCAAAATCTTATTTCATTCTGTTTTCTCCAAGTCACCAGGGGGTAGCTCTTACTCTCCTCTACATGAGACTTCAGTTGTCACCTCTGGACCAGAGAAGACCACAGCCAGTTTTCAGACAAGCTTGGAACCCAGTAGCCAGTTACCTTCAGAAATGAGCAGCACTTCATATGAGACAATGACTGTCTCTGGATCCACCACGCACACAGAGGCAATTCACCCTTCCACAGAAACAGTGGGCGTTATGAGTACCAGCGGTTCTGAACATGTCTCACTTTCCTCTGTCCCCACTCACTCAGAGTCAAACAGCATCGAATCTCCAGGGGTTGTCCCCTCCAGCATGGTGCACTTCACTGTTTCCACAGCAGTACCCACATCTTCTAAGACCACAGGAACTGAGCCAAAGTTCTTTTCTTCCGTTACTACAGGAGTGGCAGAGAAGAGCACTAACCAAGGATCCAGCTCAGCCCCTGAAACATACACTGTTCTGTCTCATGGGTCAACAGATGCTTCTATCACCGATCTCTCCAAGACAAAAATTCCATCCTCTGCTAGAACACCTATCCCAGGTTCTACTCAGTCAACCTGGCCCCCAGAAATCTCTTCAGAAATCAGCAACACAGCCTCTATCTCACTCACAAAGACTCAGATGACTGAAGATGTGAATTTCACCACAGAGTCTTCTGAAGCTACACCACTAGATGAAAATACCGAGGGTACTCTATCCACAGTCTCAAAGGAAGAGACACATTTCTCCTCCTCAAAGCCAACTAGGGCCACATCTACACTGGTTAGCAATTCCATCAAAAAGGACATCACTGTTTCTGTATTAACTCCTCCTGAGAGTGAGTCAGCTTCCTCTCAGACAACTAGATTGAGGGAGTCCAGCACTCCACAGGTACCCTACTCTGCCACAGAAACAAAACCTGTCCTATCTCATGTGTCCATTGGCACTGCTGGAGTCTCTAGAACCGAAGTCACATCTTCAAACAGAATATCCTACCCAATCCCTGCTAAGACCCAAAGTTCTAATGGTGTATTGACAGAAAACAGCATCAACCGATCCACCTCTCCTCTCTTGGAAGATTCTGAAGGGATCACTCTCACTGCTGAAACAGGTATCCTTACTCTGAACACATCAACCACAGGCCCATGGGTAAGGACTCCCTTACTTTCGACTCAGGGTTCCCCACATTCAGAGAGCACTACAATTATGAGTAGAGATCCTGAGGACATGTCAAGCTCTTTCTCAGTGGAAGAAACCAGCTCTCGCTCTCCCATAGGACCTACTACTGCACCCGAAGCCTCCCACGCCTCTGCGTCTTCTGGGTTAGAAGGCAAGAGTTCCCTCTCCCCTCTCCTTGCGACCTCAGTTGTCATCGCTGGTCCAGTGAAGATGACACCTAATCTGGACACAGACTGGAGACCTGATAGCACACCACCTCCAGAAATGAGCAGCACCTCAGAAGACACAATGACTACCTCTGAATCCACCATCTACACAGAGACAATTCACCCTTCCACAGAGACCCTAGGCTTCATGAGTCCCAGCACTTCTGAACATGCCTCTTTTTCCGTTGTGCCAGTTCACTTGGACCCATACGGGATCACATCTCCGGTGGTTGCCACTTCTAGCGGAATAGACTCAACTGTTACTACAGCCAAACCTGCATCTTCAGAGACCACAGAGATTGAGACAGAGTCATACTCCTCCCTTATTAATGGAATGCGCGAGACCAGCACAACCCAAGGAAAGAGCTCCACTAAAGAAACATTTTCTGTTCTCTCCCACGTGCCAACAGATGGTACTACTGGGCTCTCAAATACAGAGTTTACCTCGACTGAGAGTACACTCATGCTAGAGTCTACCAAGTCAACATCCTCCACAGAAATTTCATCAGAAACCAGAAATGCAGTCTCTCTCTCCCTTACTGAGACTGAGTCAGCTGCACACGTGACTTTCACTCCACAGACTTTTACTACTGCCCCTACATCATTGGCTACAACTACCTTGGACCAACTAACCACAACCTCTACAGAAGAGACACTATTTTCTACCTCAAGGGCTACAGCCCCACCTATTACCACTTCCATCTTAGGGCACACCATTGTTTCTGTAGTAACTCCTGTCTTCTCTGAGATCACAAAAAGTGAGAACGCGTTAACTTCTTCTCTTACCACTGGATTGAGAGAGGCCAGCACTCCACCGGCACCTTACTCTGCCACAGAGACCAAACCTATCCTATCTCATGTGTCCATTGGCACTGCTACAGCCTCCAGAACTGAAGTCACATCCTCAGACCGAATATCATACCCAGTCCCTGATGAGACCATAAGTTCTGCCAATGTTCTGGCAGAAAACTATACCAGCCCATCCACCTCCTCTATCGTGAAAAATACTGATGGATTAACTCTGGAGACTGAAACCAGTAGCCTTACTCTGGACATGTCCACCACAACCTCAAGGGCAGGGAGTTTAGTTTTGACTCAGGGTCTTCCACATTCGGAGGGGACTACTCTTATGAGCAAAGGTTCTAAGGATTTGTCAAGCTCCCCCTCTGTTGAAGAAACCAGCTTTATCCCTTCCCCCGCACCTGTCACTGCCACAAATTCATCTTCCCCTATCTCTCCAACATTTAAAGAGTCCAGTCCCTCATCTCTTCCTATGACCTCAGCTTTCACACCTGACCTACTGACAACTTCAACCATGTTACGAACGAGCTTAAAACCTGGCAGTAGTTCACCTTCCACTTTGAGCAATCCTTCAGTTGTGATGATTTCCACACCAGAAACCACCCTGGATACAGAGACAAGCCACCTTTCTACAAATACAGTGACCACTTTGAGGACTATCAGTTCCACACATGAATCAAGGCCCTCAGTCTCCTTTGATTTTGAGTCACCCAGAACCACATATCCACTTACTACCTTTACAATTGAAGACAGCACTATTTCCACAGTAATGCCTTCCTCTTTAGGGACCACCAGTATTGAACCATTACCACTTTCTCACCTGACTCCTGGACTCACAGACATGACAAGTATGTCTCTGCACAGAGGTTCAGCCTTACCCACACACCCTTCTTTATCCACTCATTCGTTGAAGGATATCAAGACAGGTGTCACTTCTTCTGTGACAATATCAACCTCAGAGCAATCTCTGTTTTCACCGGTCCCTTCAACTACTATGGAGACAGTCAGTCATCTTTTTGCTTCTCCCTCTATTATAGGGTCTTCTGGGGTAACTTCCCCAGAATCCACCCTGACTGCATCAGTATCAGAAAGTACCCATCACTCAATCACAGATATTATGCCATCACCTGATACGATCCCAGCTGACACATCAATCCCTTCTCTACCAGCGTTCACAACGTCCTTTGGCACAACTGGAACTCTGGCCACCAAATCAGCTCCCCTGTCATCCAATTCATTCTCTAGGACAGAATCAAGACCTGTGGTTGATCTCATTTCCACAATCTCAGATAATTTGCCTTCATTAACTTCAACATCATTCGCTTCTTCCACATTTACTACCACCAATTCTCTACCCAGCCCTAGCCTCCATGGAATGACTTCCTCACCAACTACCATGTCTACAGTATACAACAGTATTGGGACAGAGAGCAGCAAACAGCCAATCAAGACATCTTTATCACCTCTGGTGGATACCAGGATAACAGAAAGTGCTAACTTGGAATGGGTGACAAGTGGTTCTCAAATTCCTTCACATTCTACATCATTAACAAGTAAGGACTCAAATTTTCCATTCTGATTCTTGGTGACTCATAGATAATAGCCCCTTTCCTGAGAAGTAAAAAAGGAGCTAACTAGGAACATATCCCTATACAAGAAATATCTTTTAGAAAAAAATGTTTTAATGTATTCTCAGTACTTGGTACATGGTTTAAGATTTAGGGAGACAAATATACATGAGCAAGGCAGCTGAAAAGTGTATTACCATGATAATTATGTTGATATGACTATTAATTATGATAGTTATAATAGCAAAAAAAATTCAGTGTCTATACAATATTTCTTTTGTGCCAAGCACTGCTCCAAGTTGTTTAATCTTCATCATAATACCCTTTGAAGTAAGTACTATCAAACTCCTATTTTACAGGTAAACTAACTGTAGCAAAGAGTGTTAGTTTATTTTCTCAACACTGCATAAGTGAGGGACAGAACTAGGATAAAGATTCCAATTATCTGGAACCCATGCTGTTAACCAATAGCCTAAGCAGGAATGGTGTGAGAGGCAAGAGGATAATCTAAACAGAGATGACATTACAGAGATAATTTTAAGAAGACAGTTCTATCAAACACTAGAGAGTAGTCAGATTGTAATGAGGTGGGAAGTTCTTCAGCAACTTGAAAGTTCTCTGAAGGAAGTAGGGTGGGGGAACCCAGGACAAAAGCTAAAATATTACATAGATTAAAAGAGGGATTTTCTCTTCAATTTAAATGTCAATGTATTCATGTCAAGGACTCAAAAGCAAGAATGAGGTGAAAGAAAAGGTCAGTGAATTCATATTGAGGGAACAAAGCAGCTGAGGATATGGGAGAGACCCAAATTTTAAGATGAGAAACACCACTTCCAGGGGATGAGTAGATAAGAGAAGGATGTTCTTAGAGAATTCATTCCTTGACAAGCATTGAAATTGCTCCCCACATCATTCTAGCCTCAAGACCAGAGACGGCTTCTCATTATTACCATGCCTCGTTCATCATGTCCATAGGAAGATGACTTTGATTCCCTCTCACAGGTTTTACAAAACGCAGACTACAACAGTTATTGCTCCATGCCCTAAAATTCAGATCAGTAATACAATCATGGGTGCTCAGTAAGTATTGAGTGACCTTGAAGATGAAACTGGGTCTGGATAGATAGAGGATGAAAGAGGAAAAAGAGGAGTTAGAAGAATGGAAGTAAGGATGTGTGAATCTTGGAAAGGAAGGATGAATGCAAGAAGGAAGGATGGGTGGAAGGGAAAATCCACTGATGTGGATGTTTAAAGAAAGAAGAGTGGAATGAGTATAGGAAGAAAGTTTTGGAGTAAAGGCTGAAGGAAAGAGAAGTGAGTGAAAAATGAAGGAAGGGAGAAATTTTTGAATGATAAAAGAAGGATGAAATATCAGAAGAATAGATGATCGGATATAGGAATAGATGAAAGGATGGAAGAATATGGGTGGATGATGATGTGTGGCTAGGTGCAGCCACTCATGACTTGCAACTCTGGCCCAATTTTATACAAATGGCCTTGAATAGGGTTGAGCTGAAGAGTAAAATAAGTAGATCCAGTTAGATGGTGCTCTCCTTACGTTACTCAATATTTCTTCCTCATCCTCATTTTTAGGTACAGATGGCCTAGTGAAGCCCATCACAAAGATTCCCAATGAAGCAGCACATGAAGTTACCACAGTACCAACTGGTGGCCCTCTGACATCTATATCATCTGTTACCACTAAAGGTGTGTGTGTTTTTGCTTACATACATTTCCATGTCCCAGATAAATGAATTTTTCCCCTTAACATAGAGAATTGCATGGGTTCACCATGACTCCACTGTCTAAAATCACTCTTGGTTTCAGAGTTACTTGTTAGAGTGTGCCCTTTGGCCTTTCCTCAAAACACATGAAGTGCATTTAGCTTAAGGTTGACTACGGCAGTATCACAAATATAACACAACTTAGTTTCTTTTGGCTCCAGATTGGTGCGCCTCAACACAGCCACCAAACCATCTGTCGGTTGAGACCTGCATATTGGTATGTTATTGAATAGATTCCTACAGTTTCCAGACTAAGAAAGATTAGAAGGGAAAGGATGATGGTTGATTTCTGAGAATTAACTAGTGAAGATCCTATGCATCTCAATGATCAGATCCCCATCCCAACATAGGTTGGCACAAGACCAGGCAGCCTTTATTCATGGTAGGTAGGTCCATTGTTGTAGCCACTGTACAAATCCACCTCCTTGAGGGTCTTCCTCTCCTTTGCTGCCCCTCTACTTTACCAAACATGATGCTCTCTTTCAGGGACTCGTCTCTCCTGAAAATAGTCCCTAAGTATGTAAGAGAAAGTCTTGTCATCTTTGCCTCTTAGCTGGACTCTGACAGTACTTCCTCCAAGAGAGATTTGTATGTCCTTTTAGCACTCCATGGGACTTTCAGTATTCTTCTCCAGCACCATAATTCAAATTCATTGATACATCTTCAGTCTTCCTTAGAAAGAGGTCTTATCGCAGTTACTCCTTGTAATGTGCCACTCAATCTCTTTAGTTGCTCACAAGTCAGCCAGCAGGGCTGTGTCATCTGAGTATCTTAGGTTGTTAATAAGCTTTCTCCCAATTGTGATGCCACACTTTTCTTTATAAAAGCCAGTTTCTCGAAGGATTTGTTCAGCACACAAACTGACTATGCATCGTGAAGAGGATACAACCCTATTGCATTTTCCTGATTTTAGACCATGCAATGTTTCCTTGTTTTGTGCACAAGTTCCCTGATCCATGTCCAAGTTCCAGATGAGCACAATGAAGTACTCTGGAATGCCCACTCTTCCTAAGGCTGTCCATACTTTGTGATGATGCACACAATAGAATGCTTTAGCATAGCCAATAAAACACAAGTACAGTGTGCGGGAATGCGATGAGCATGGTGCCAGGCTCCCAAAACTAGTATTTTCTTCAAGATGTTTGAGTTGTGTAAGTTTTCATGACTCTACCCCCTGATGTTACACTACATTTGTGGATATATCTTTAATATGTACACATATGTTCTTCAAATATACATATATTTATGTATACACACCTACTCTGCCTTCCACAACCACTCAGCTTGCATGTGTATCCCTTCATCCAGTCATAGATCACCATGAACACAGGATTGTGCATATATCACTATACCTAGGTTAACTTTTACCTCTACTGGTGTCTTCCCCTGCCTCCATCATTTTTGACTCACCTGCTTCTTGTATATTGCCTTCATGCAAGAACTTTTGAAAGCATGTAAGAGTTTTTCCCATTGCTTCTCACCCCCCTCCTCATCACCCCCATCATCAATTACATATAAAGCAGTGGATATCTATACTCAGAAATATGGTCTTTACGGTATTATTTTTTAAAAACAGTGTTATATGCAAGTAATTTACATAACATATAATTCAATAGTTCAGTCATTCAATCATATCAAGAAAAATTGTGCAATAACTTCCAAGTCAATTTTTTAAAGCATCCCCCACCCCTCCATGATTAAATTACCTCTAAGGTGAATTATGCAATCAGTTTGCTCTAGTGCTCCCTCCTCGCTCCTAGCTTTACTCTTTACTCCTGGATCCCATTTCCTTCCCTATCATGCACCACCCGCCGCCCCAGACCTGCATTCCCTATATCCCCTTGTATCAGTTATTCCCATTAAACATCCACTACTTCTGTGCTTCACAGCTAGGCGACACAACAGAAAACAATAAAAAGATAAAATCACACTAAGATGGCAAGGATAAAAAAATAGTATGCAGAAGAAATACAAATAACGTTTAGGAAGGAACAAACCCCAAGCAGCATTCAAAAAACCGGGGAACAAATGTCTGTCTTGGAACCAGTAAGAGATACTTGCCCCCAGAACAAATTCAGGTCTTGTCTGTAGGGTGGTCTGCTGGTCTAGTATCAAGATTGATCCAGCATCATCAAGATTACAATGGTCTCTGCCTGAGAGGCTGTTGGAGACTCTTTCCTATGGCTACAGAGGATCTGCCAGTGATTCCGTCTGACTAGATACTCTGCAGATGGATTTGGAGCTCCTACTCTCCCCCATGGCCCTTCATAAATTGGGTGTTCATAATTTTTGCTCTGATACTTTTCTCCTCACCATCTTCAAATTTTCTAATCATCATCTCTGAATCACACAAGCTGGCGTGCTTCTTTGGTGTGGACTTAGTTGACTCTTCATTTAGGTGACTGCTTCTTTGAATTCCAGTCTTTCAGACCACCGGCAGTATTCAGATTGATAGCCAGATGCACACCATCTGGTTTCTTCATCACACAGTGTTTTGGCACCCTTATCTTCAGTATCCAATCTGTATCCATCATCACTTATAATGATATAATTTCTAGTTCTTTAAGTTCTTGATTTCAATTCAACCTGAATTAATTGTGTAGTAAAAGAAGGTATACACACCATGCTAATCGACAGTAAAAGTACAGTAGTGTAGTTGCTACATGCTCCCAAGCTGATTCCAATTCAAAATCATTAATAGTGAATAATACTTGTCATAGTAACCATAATAACCACACTAGAAATTACAGATAATAGTAATAATAATAATAATAACAAGGACCCCAGGTGGTACTGTGCTTATGCATTAGGAAGTGGTTAGCACAAGACCAGGCAGTCTTTTATTCTTGGATGCCATCCTTTCGACCTCAAAGTCTGCAGTTCAAAACCATCAGTCTCTCCTCAAGAGAAATACTGGGATTTCTATGCCTGTAAGCTGTGTCACAAGGGTTGCTATGAATGTGCACCAACTTGACAGCAATGACTGAATAAAGAATAATCATAATAGTATTATGAAGTAACAGTAGCAATACCGGCAGTAATGGCAGGAAATAGTAATGGCAATAGGAACTATAATAGGAACAGTCGTCGTAGTACCTAGTCATGGTATAGCAACAGAATAATAGTTGTCCTTGTTAGGTGGCATGCAGATGAGGGAACTTAAAATGCTGAGAAGAGTGTTGCTGTCTTCAGGTGCCCTCGTCTTGTTTCTGACACATGGCGACACTACGCACCATAGAATGGACACTCCCCACTCCTGCACCATCCTCACAAGTGTTCCCAGACTTGAAACCTTTGTGCCAATCATTTTGTGAGCTCACCTCACTGAGGACTTTTCGCTCCCTCACTGCCCCCCTTGCACTTTGCCAAAAATTGTTCCTCTTGACAATATGTCCGATGCAAGATGAAATGTTGTCATCCTTGCCTCTAAGGAGGACTCTAGCCATACTTCTCCCAAGACATATTTATTTGACCTTTTAGCAGTCTGTGGTACTGTCAATATTCTTCACCAGCACCACAATTCAAATGTATTAATTCTTCTTCACTTTTCCTTAGACAGCATTCAACTTTCCCATGCATATGATGCAATGGAGAATACCATGGCTAGGGTCAGGGACACCTGAGGCCTCAGAGTAACATCTTTGTTTTGCAACACTCAAAAGAGGTCTTGTGCAGCAGATTTACCAATGTAGCCTTAATCTCTTGACTGCTGTTCCATGAGCATTGACTGTAAATCCAATAAAAGATGAAATCCTCGACAATTTCAACCTTTTCTCTATGTACTCTCATGTTACTTTCTGGTCCAGTTGTGAAGATTTTGGTCTTCTTGACATTGAATTGTTATCCACAATGAAGGCTATAATCCTTGGTCTTCATCAGCAAGTACTTCAAGTCCTCTTTACTTACAGCAGGCAAGGATGTGTTAGCTAAGTATCACAGGTTGTTTATAAGCCTTTCTCTGATTCTGAGGCCACATTCTCTGCATATATTCTAGCTTCTTTGATGATTTATTAAGCATATAGAAATCATGAGTATGGTGAGAGAATTCCACACTCACATGCACGTTTCCTGATTTTAAAGCATGCAATATTCCCCTGTGCTGTTCATACAACTGCCTTTTGCTCTAATACAGGTTCTGTCTGAGCACAATGTAGTGTTCTGGGACTCCCATTTTTCTCAAGCTAGTTGCCATTTATTATGAGATACACAGTCTAGTTACTTAGTCTAACTAATGAAACCCAAATAAACATCTTTCTGCTTTCAGCCAAGTTTCATTTGACATCCCTTGTTCCACATCCTCTTCCGAATTCAGCCTGAAATAGTAGTAGTAATGATATATTATTGTGATGTAATATGCATTAGGATGGGTGAAGTTTTAACAATCCCCTGAGATGCACCTTGTTCTTATTTTCACTTTATAGATTAGAAATGGAGGTCTACATGCCTTGGTACCTTAAACTGCCACATACTGATTTATTGGAAGAGCCAGATTGTTATTCCAAAGCTCAGACTTTCAAGCACTGTGATACATGTTCTCTCTCAAGTCATAGTAGACTGCTTATATATTAACTATCTATACATCTACCCACTACTCATCCAATAATTCAATAACTACTTGGAGACCTCTAGTTATAGGCTGTCATACATTAATTGATGTACCAAGTAGAGTGTGAGAGGTGGTTCAGATCACATCACAAGGAAATGTTAAGAGAAGGAGGAGGTGTATTTTGATGCAGATTTGAGAAGGATTCATGGAGCTGAAATTTAAAGGAAGATGAAAAGTAAGAGTTTATGGGAAATGGGCATGTCGAGCATAGAGAATGCTTGAGCAAAGGCTCTGAGATGGGCAAAGGGGAGTATAGTAGTCTGGTCAAGGGTGAGGGAGGGCTTTTCACTCAAAATTAGGCAAGACAGGTATATTAATGACAATCACAAGCCCCTTTCCTTTACAAAAGTATGCCAGGTTCATGCCATGTAATAATAATCAAGAGACAGTTTTCTCCTTTTCCTTATATGGGGGAAAATAAGTTATTTCCAGTCTAGTAAGTATTTTGGCAATCTTGTCCAAGTTTCTTGCTTATTACCATTCACAGGACTATTCACAAGAGGAACAGAGGGGACAGAGACTGCTACAACATCTCTGAAGGCCACAGGAGGCATGGCAGTTCTCACCACCACAACTTCCACTCCCACAGTGGAAACCCTGACTGCCCTTAGGACATCAAGTGACACAGCCAGCACAATAAGACAAATTACTACAACCCCAACTGTTTCTCCTGATGTTTTTGAGAAGACAGCATCACTAGCTACCGGACCTGGGACACAGACCAGCACAGCTGTCCCCACAATGCCATCTGTTTTCAGGAGTGAGCCAGGAATCACAAGCTCACTCTTCCCTAGTTCTGCAGCAGAAACCAGCCCGGCTCTCACGACTCTAACTGATTCCCCTTATGAACCAGAAACAACAACCTCATGGAATACCCATCCAACAGAGACCAGTCCATCTTCTCCCAGGACAGACACAAAAGTCCCCCACGGTGAATTAGGCAGCAAACCCACAATGACCTCCAGTTCTCAGGCAGAAACCAGTTCAGCTATTCCAACTCCAACTCCATCTTCTGGTGTATCAGGAGTGATAACCTCATTGGGTACCCATTTGGAGGAAGAGGCAAGTACAACTCTTGCAATAAGTGATCTTCCAGGTCAATCAGTGACCACAGTCTCATTGACCACTCATCCTAGGACACAGACCAATTCAACTGTTTCCTACAAAGGAACAAACACTGCACTCACAATGACCACCCCTCTTGAGGAAGAGACCAGCTCTGCTGTTCCAGCTCTGACTGTTTCACTCGGTGCCCTCGATATGGCTACCTCACTGGTCATTATCACTGAGGCAGAGACCAATGCAACTAGTCCAACAATGAGTGATTCCCTGCATGAACCAGTCACCCATTCGAAGATAGAAGCTGGTTCAGCTCTTGCAACTTTGGCTGTCTCTTCGGGTTTACCAGAAGTGGTAACTTCACTGATTACTAGTTCTGGAGAAAAGAACACCACAGCTCTGGGGATTCTGACCGATTCTTCTTCTGAGCCACTGACAACAACTTCACAAGTCACCCATTCTATAGACACAAGTCCAACTCTTCCAAGGACAACCCAAAATGTTCCCCATGGTGAATCAGACAGCACACCCACAATGGTCAACAATCTTTTAACAGAAACCAGTTCTGCTCTTCCAACGCTGAAGGTCTCATCTGGTGTTCTGGAAATGGCAACCTCACTTGTCACTAGCTCTGAAGCCCAGACCAGTACAACTATTCTAACAAAAAGCTTGCCAGTGACCCATCCTAGTGTAGACACCAGCTCATCTGCCTCCCCTAATGGGTCAGAGTCAGCAACCTCATTGGTCACTATATCTCAGGAAGAGACCAGTATGGCTATTCAAACTCTGACTAATTTTCCAGGTGTACCAGAGACCACAGGCTCATTGACCCATCTGGAGACAGAAACAAGTTCATCTGTTCCCACTCCAAATGTCTTCCCTGGATCTTCAGAAATGGTGACCTCATTTGTCAATAGTGCCGGGGCCCCAACAAATATAACTGTTCCACCTCTACCTGTTTCTCCTGATGGACAAGAAACCACATCTTCAGTGGTCAGCCATCCTAGTAATGGACCCAGTTCAGCCATTCCAACCCTGCCAGTGATCTCCACTAGTGTAACGGGAATGGTGAACTCTCTGGTCACCAGCACTAGGGTAGAAACAAGCAAAACTGTTCCAGTGATGACTGTTTCTCCTGGTGAACCAAAGACAACAGCCTTAACTAGCATTTATTCTGGTGCTGAATCCAGGTCACCTGTTTCAACTCCAACTGTTTCCACCAGTGTACCAGGGAGAGTGACATCACTGATCCCTCATTCCGGGTCAGAGATCAGTGCACCCATTCCAACTCTGACTTTTTCTCTTGGAAAACCAGAAACCACATCCTCATTGGCCAGTTATCCTCAGACTGAGTCCAGTTCAGCTCTTCCAGCGACACCAGTGACTTCCACTGGTGTATTGGGGATTGTGACTTCCTTGGAAACTAGTTCTGGATCACAGCCAAGTGCAACTGTTCCAAGTATGACTGACTCCCGCCATGAAACACAGACTGCAGCCCCGACAGTCACCCATCCTCCCAGAGATGCCAACTCATCCAGTACAATCTTCGTGAGTGGGTCAGGGACAGTGACTTCTCTGATCACTAGCTCTACAGCAGACTCAAATATGGCTATTCCAACCCCAGATCCAACTAATTCTCTAAAACAAACAGAGACTGCGAGCTCATCGGTGACCCCTTCTGGGACAGCAACCAGCTCATCAGCTAAACATGTGACTGTCTCCTCTGGATCAATGACCTCACAGGACACTGGGTCTGGCTTAGAGGCCAGGACAACTATTCCAACTGCTTCTCCTGATGAATCAGTAACCCTTTCTGTGATTCAGTCCAGTTCACCTACTCCAACGCTGATTGGTTCCACTGGTGTCATGGGGATGATGACCACAATAGCCACTAGTTCTGGAGCAGAGAAAAGTACAATTGTTCAAAGAAAGACTGACTATCCTGATGAATTAAAGAGCACAGCCTTACCAGTCACCCGTCCTGGTACTGAGTCAAATGCAGCTGTCCAAACTGTGTCAGAGGTGGGGACTTCACTGATGACTGCTTCTGGAACAGAGATCAGTACAGCGACCCCAACTCTGACTGTCCCTTCTGGTCCGCAAGAAACCACATCCTCATTGACCAGTCATCCTGGGACTGAGTCCAGCTCAGCCATTCCGACTCTGCCAGTGCTTTCCACTGGTGTAGCAGGGATCGTGAACTCATTGGTCACTAGTTCTGGGGTACAAACAAATACAGGTGTTCCAGCCCCGACTGTTTCTCCTGATAAGCCAGAGACCACAAGCATACTAGTCCCTCATGCTAGTGCTGAATCCAGTTCAACTGCTCCAACTCCAACTATTTCCTCTGGTGTGCCAGGGATGATGACCACATTGGTCACTAGTTCTGGAGCAGAGACCAGCACAGCTACTCCAAATCGGAGTGCTTCTTCTGTTGTACCAGAGATGATGTCCTCACAGGTGACTACCTCTGGCACAGAGATCGGTACAGCTCCTCCAACTCTGGTGGTGTCTCCTGGGCAGCAAGAAACCACATCCTCATTGAGCAGCCATCCTGGAATTGAGCTGAGCTCATCCATTCCAACTGAACCGATAGTTTCTACTGGTATATCAGGGGAGGTGACCTCATTGCTCACCAGTCATAGGGTACAAGAAAGTACTGGTGTCACACCCCTGACTACTGTTTCTCCTCCTGAGCTACAAACCACAACCTTATCAGTCACCCATCCAGGTACTGAGTCCAGTGCAGCTGTCACAACTATGCCAGGGGCAATAACCTCTTTGGTCACTAGTTCTGGAACAGAGACCAGTACAGCTACTTCAACTCTGACTGTGTCCCCTGGTATACCAGAAATGATGACATCACTGATGACTACTTCTGGGACAGAGGCCAGTACAGTGACTCCAACTCTGACTGTTTCTCTTGGTCAGCAAGAAACCACATCCTCATTGGCCAGTCATCCTGGGACTGAGTCCAGCTCAGTCATTACAACTCTGCCAGTGCTTTCCACTGGTGTAGCAGGGGTGGTGACCTCATTGATCACTCACACTACTGTACAAACAAGCACAGGTATTCCACTCCTGACTGTTTCCCCTTCTAAACCAGAGACCACAAGCATACCAGTCCCTCATCCTGGTGCTGAATCCAGTTCAACTGCTCCAATTCCAACTATTTCCTCTGGTGTGCCAGGGATGATGACCTCATTGGTCACTAGTTCTAGCACAGAGACAAGTACAGCGACTCCAACTCTGACTGTTTCTCCTGTTGTACCAGGGATAATGACCTCACAGATGACTACCTCTGGCACAGAGATCGGTACAGTTCCTCCAACTCTGATGGTTTTGCCTGGGCAACAAGGAACCACATCCTCATGGTCTGGCAATCTGGGAACTGACTTGAGCTCATCCATTCCCACTGTACCGGTGGTTTCCACTGGTGCAACAAGGGAGGTGAACTCATTATTCACTAGCCATGTGGTACGAACAAGTACTAGTGTTCCAGGACTGAATATCTCTCCTGGGGAGCTTGGAACCACAACCTTATCAGTCACCCATCCGGGTACTGAGTCTAGTGCAGCTGTCACAACTATGCCAGGGGAGATGGTCTCATTGGTCACTAGTTCTAGAACAGAGACCGATACAGCTACTTCAACTCTGATTGTGTCCCCTGGTATACCAGAAATGATGACATCATCGAAGGCTACGTCAGGAACACAGACCAATACAGCTACTCCAACTCTGACTGTTTCCACTGGTCAGCAAGAAACCACATCCTCATTGGCCAGCCACCCTGGGACTGAGTCCAATTCAGCCATTCCAACTCTGCCTGTGCTTTCCACTGGAGTAGCAGGGGTGGTGACCTCATTGGTCACTAGTTCTAGAGTGCAAACAAGTACAGGTGTTCCACCCCTGACTGTTTCTCCTGTTAAGCCAGAAACCACAAGCTTCCCAGACACTCATCCTGGTGCTGACTCCAGTTCAACTGCTCCAACTCCAACTATTTCCTCTGGTGTGCCAGGGATGATGACCACATTGGTTACTAGTTCTGGTGCAGAGACAAGTACAGCTTTTCCAACTCTGATGGCTTCTCCTGGGCAACCAGACATCACTTCCTTGACCAATCATCCTGGAATTGAGTTGAGCTCATCTATTCCAACTGAACCGGTGGTTTCTACTGGTATAACAGGGGAGGTGACCTCATTGCTTACCAGCCATGGGGTACAAGAAAGTACTGGTGTCGCACCCCTGACTACTGTTTCTCCTCCTGAGCTACAAACCACAACCTTATCAGTCACCCATCCGGGTACTGAGTCCAGTGCAGCTGTCACAACTATGCCAGGGGCGATGACCTCATTGGTCACTAGTTCTAGAACAGAGACCAGTACAGCTACTTCAACTCTGACTGTGTCCCCTGGTATACCAGAAATGATGACATCATCGAAGGCTACGTCAGGAAAACAGACCAATACAGCTACTTCAACTCTGATTGTTTCTACTGGTCAACAAGAAACCACATCCTCATTGGCCAGTCATCCTGGGACTGAGTCCAGCTCAGTCATTACAACTCTGCCAGTGTTTTCCACTGGTGTAGCAGGGGTGGTGACCTCATTGGTCACTCACACTACTGTACAAACAAGCACAGGTGTTCCACTCCTGACTGTTTCCCCTTCTAAACCAGAGACCACAAGCATACCAGTCCCTCATCCTGGTGTTGAAACCAGTTCAACTGCTCCAACTCCAACTATTTCCTCTGGTGTGCCAGGGATGATGACCACATTAGCCACTACCTCTGGCACAGAAATCAGTACAGCTACTCTGACTGTTTCTACTGGTCAGCAAGAAATCACATCCTCATTGGCCAGTCATTCTGGGACTGAGTCCAGCTCAGCCACTCCAACTCTGCCTGTGCTTTCCACTGGAGTAGCAGGGATGGTGACCTCATTGGTTACTAGTTCTAGAGTGCAAACAAGTACAGGTGTTCCACCCCTGACTGTTTCTCCTGTTATGCCAGAAACCACAAGCTTGTCAGACACTCATCCTGGTGCTCAATCCAGTTCAACTGCTCCAACTCCAACTATTTCTGCTGGCACACAAGGAGTGATGACTACATTGGTCACTATTTCTGGAACAGAGAACAATACAGCTTTTCCAACTCTGATGGTTTCTCCTGGGCAACAAGAAACCACATCCTCATTGACCAGCCATCCTGGAATTGAGTTGAGCTCATCCATTCCAACTGAACCGGTAGTTTCTACTGGTATAACAGGGGAGGTGACCTCATTGCTCACCAGCCATGGGGTACAAGAAAGTACTGGTGTCACACCCCTGACTACTGTTTCTCCTCCTGAACTACAAACCACAACCTTATCAGTCACCCATCCCGGTACTGAGTCCAGTGCAGCTATCACAACTATGCCAGGGGCGATGACCTCATTGGTCACTAGTTCTAGAACAGAGACCAGTACAGCTACTTCAACTCTGACTGTGTCCCCTGGTAAACCAGAAACGATGACCTTATCGATGACTACATCTGGGACAGAGGCCAGTACAGCTACTCCAACTCTGACTGTTTCTACTGGTCAGCAAGAAACCACATCCTCATTGGCCAGCCACCCTGGGACTGAGTCCAGCTCAGCCACTTCAACTCTGCCAGTGCTTTCCACTGGTGTAGCAGGGGTGGTGACCTCATTGGTCACTCACTCTAGTGTACAAACAAGTACAGCTGTTTCAGGCCTGACCGTTTCTTCTGCTAAGCCAGAAACCACAAGCATACCAGTCCCTTATCCTGATGCTAAATCCAGTTCAACCTTTCCAACTCTGACTATTTCCCCTGGTGCACCAGAAGTCATGACCTCATCGATGACTACTTCTGGAGCAGAGACCAGCACAACTACTCCAACTCTGATAGTTTCTCCTGTTGCACCAGGGATGATGACCTCACAGATGACCACCTCTGGCACAGAGATCAGTACAGTTCCTCCAACTCTGACTGTTTCTACTGGTCAGCAAGAAACCACATCCTCATTGGCCAGTCATCCTGAGACTGAGTTCAGCTCAGCCACTCCAACTCTGCCAGTGACTTCCACTGGTGTCGCAGGGGTGGTGACTTCACTTGTCACTAGTTTGAGTGTGCAAAAAAATACAAGTGTTCCATCCCTAACTCTCTCTTCTGCTAAGCTAGAACCCACAAGTGCACCGATCACCCATTCTGGTGCTGAGTCCAGTTCAGCTTCTCCTACTCCGACTGCTTCTTCTCCTGTACCTGTGACGATGATTTCATTGCTGACTACTTCTGAGACAGAGGCCAGTACAGCTATTCCAACTCTTGTTGTTTCTCCTGGTCAGCAAGATACCACATCCTCATTGGCCAGTCATTCTGAGGCTGAGCGCAGCTCGACCTTTTCAACTCTTCCAGTACTTTCCACTGGTGCAACAACGGTGGTGACTTCATCGGTCACTAGCTCTGGGGCACAAACAAGTACAGGTGTTCCACCCCTGATGGTTTCTCCTGGAAAGCTAGAAACTACAAACTTACCAGTTACCCACCCTGTTATTCCAACTCTGAATGTTTCCCCTAGTGGACCAGTGATGATGACTTCATTGACGACTACTTCTGGAACAGAAACCAGTACAGTTATTCCAACTCTGGTTGTTTCTCCTGGTCAACAAGAAACCACATCCTCATGGGCCAGTCATCCCAAGACTGAGTTCAGCTCAACAATTCCAACTCTGCCAGTGCTTTCCACTGGTGTAACAGGGGTGGTGACCTCATTGGTTACTAGCTCTAGGGCACAAACAAGTACAGGTGTTCCACCCTTGACTGTTTCTCTTGGAAAGATAGAAATCACAAGCATACCAGTTACGCATCCTGGTGCTGAACCCAGTGCAACTGCTCCAACTCCAACTATTTCCCCTGGTGTGCCAGGGATGATGACCTCATCGATGACTACATCTGGGACAGAAGCTAGTACAGCAACTCCAACTCTGTCTCTTTCTACTGGTCAGCAAGAAACCACATCCTCATTGACCAGCCATCCTGGAATTGAGTTGAGCTCATCCATTCCAACTAAACCGGAGGTTTCTACTGGTACGACAGGGGAAGTGACCGCATTGCTCACCAGTCATGGGGTACAAGAAAGTACTGCTGTTCCACCCCTGACTACTGTTTCTCCTCCTGAACTAGAAACCACGATCTTATCAGTCACGCATGCCGGTACTGAGTCCAGTGCAGCTATCACAACTATGCCAGGGGCGATGACCTCATTGGTCACTAGTTCTAGAACAGAGACCAGTACAGCTACTTCAACTTTGACTGTGTCCCCTGGTATACCAGAAACGATGACCTTATCGATGACTACATCTGGGACAGAGGCCAGTACAGCTACTCCAACTCTGACTGTTTCTACTGGTCAGCAAGAAACCACATCCTCATTGACCAGCCATCCTGGAATTGAGTTGAGCTCATCCATTCCAACTAAACCGGTGGTTTCTACTGGTACAACAGGGGAGGTGACCGCATTGCTCACCAGTCATGGGGTACAAGAAAGTACTGCTGTTCCACCCCTGACTACTGTTTCTCCTCCTGAACTAGAAACCACAACCTTATCAGTCACCCATCCCGGTACTGAGTCCAGTGCAGCTATCACAACTATGCCAGGGGCGATGACCTCATTGGTCACTAGTTCTAGAACAGAGACCAGTACAGCTACTTCAACTCTGACTGTGTCCCCTGGTATACCAGAAATGATGACCTTATCAATGACTACATCTGGGACAGAGGCCAGTACAGCTACTCCAACTTTGACTGTTTCTACTGGTCAGCAAGAAACCACATCCTCATTGGCCAGTCATCCTGGGACTGAGTCCAGCTCAGCCACTTCAACTCTGCCAGTGCTTTCCACTGGTGTAACGGGAGTGATGACCTCATTGGTCACTAGCTCTGGAACAGAGAGCAGTGCCGGTATTCCAACTATGACTGCTTCACTGCATCAATCAGACATGTCTGCTTCTTCAGTCACTGAAACTAAGACAGAACCCAGTCCATTTCCTCCAATTTTGACTCTGTCACCTGGTGGACCAGAAATGATGACCTCACTGCCCAGCAACTCTGGAACAGAGACAGGTACAACTGTTACAACCCTGACTGGTGGTGAACAAGAGACGACACTCCCCCCAGTCACCCATGCTTGGGCTGAGCTAAGTTCATCTCTGTCAACTCAGTCTGCCTCTCCTCTAATACCAGGGATGGCTACTAGTTCTGGTAGGGGAGAGAAAAGTACAACTATTCCAATGTTCACAACTTCTCCGAGTGAACCAGACACCACAGCTTTCTTGGACACCCACCTGAGTGCAGAGTCAAGCCCAGCCAAACCTGCTTCCACTGTTTCACGTTATTTGTCAGAGACAACATCCTCACCAGTCATCACACCCAGGGTGGAGGAGAGCACAGCCTATCTAGCCTCTCAGACTCCTGATCTTGGTGTAGCAGAGACAGCATCCACTCAATTCACCATACCCAGAACTGAGACCAGTAGATATGATCAATCACCTACAGTGTCACCTGGGATTCCCACAGAGACAGCTTTACTCTCTACTCCTCCTGGGACAGAGGCCCATTCAAGGAATGACACTTCAACTCTGCCCTCCCATTTATCAGAGGCCACAGGTTTATGGACCACCAGCCCTGCAGAAAAGACCAGCTCGGTTTTTCCATTTTTGACTGTTTCTCCTGGTGTGGTTGGACCTATCACTACCTCTCCAACCTCTGGAGAGCATCATACGGCAGCTTCCTGGAGCACAGAACCCTCAGCACCCATGACCACCGTTGGACTCCCAGAAATGTCCAACACAGTCACTGCAGCCACTGTGACCATGGTACCATCAGAGACCACAGCACTGCATGAATCCAATCAGGGAAATGCGTCAAGTCCAACCACTATCCTGAAAACTACAAGTGTTGAGATAACTGAGTCAGCGAACACTGGTCCAGGTGTTACTGTGGTTGAGACTACAGGCATCTCCAGTACACTCTCCAGAAATTCTTCGGCTCCTCAGACCACTCCTGGAATGTCCACTTGGGCTTCTGTGAGTGTGGCCCCAGCAACATGTAAGCTATTCTTTTTAAAATTACTCGTCATACTTTCCCCCATTCAAGACAGTATATAATCATGCTGTCAAAGATTCTGAAACCAGGGAATGCACAAAGAATGGAAAATCCCTCATCACCTCACCCACTATCTGGAGAAAACTCCTTTGGGTCTTTCCCCCCTTGCTCATTTTGTTCAATGATCTTTTCGTATATTTGTGATGTAGGTTTCCACAGCAGTTTAGTTTGCCATCCAACAATTTGTATATACATTTTTCAGAGATGATAGTTGTATGCTGCATAAAGTGTCTACATTCTCATTGTGCTCATTATGAGGGTTCCATTTCCATTATGTTGCTTTTCCTGTCCCCTTACCCTCTCCTTTCTATTGAAGAAAAAAAATTCACTATTTGATATTATTTAGATGATTTTTTGAATCTCACACGCAAGGGAGATTTTCTTTGTGAGTAAACATGCTAGTTAGTTAAGAGGTGACCTCAGTGGCCTGTTTAAATCCCTTTGTGTGATTTCTCAAAGTACAGGCAAATCATTCAAAAATTTTACTTTGTAACCTGTGAAAAGGTCATACATCCTTTATAGTACTATATGGCAGCAACATTTGAGTGTCTGACTTGGTTCTACCATCATTTTGTCTAAATGAAGCAATTTGCTCTTGATTCTGACTCGTACTCCCTATGTGTGTCAGGCCTTGCAATCTGCTTCTGAAAGATCACCATAATTAGAACATTATGAATTCATAATGAACACCTGTGTCCTTTTCCATAAGACCAGAAGAACCTGATGATGCCTGGCTGAAATTACTGAATACTTTGGTTAATGGTTATTTAAAGGAATCTTGTTCAAAGGTGGGGTGTGTACAATAGAAGTCTAAATTCCCACAGTAGCCAGATTTTCTAGAGTTCTAGAGATTGATGAATCCCTAAAAGCATTGTCCCAAGATAATTTTTAAACTTTAAGCCAGTATTCCTTAGAGTCTTAGTAAAAATAAACAGTGGGTTAGATCAACTAATTAAAAATGTCTGCCTTGAGCAGCATATTCTTTGGAGAATTAACTAGATTAGATTAAACAGATAAGTTAAATTAGAGAGATTAGATAGGAACCTTGGAGAGTAGTGAAATTATGTTGATGGGGAAGAATGACCCTAAAGGAATAACTCTAATGACATAAGAATCTTTCCACAACTTGAAGAATATAATCAATGTCACTAAATTGTACATGAACTTGTACGTCACAAAAGACTCCAAATTCTCTTCAGTTTTACTTTTCCTCCCTTTTAAACCACTCAGAATGATATTTAGATATGAGTGGTAAGAAATCTGATTCCAGTTAATTTTCTCAGAGCTCATACCAGACCTGCCTCAGAAATGGTCTTTTCCCTTCACCACTGCAGCAGCAGTTCCCTTCCTGATACCATTCACCCTGAACTTCACCATCACCAACCTGCAGTACACAGAGGACATGCAGCTCCCAGGCTCTGGGAAGTTCAACTTCACTGAAAAGATTTTGCAGCGCCTGGTGAGCATCCCACTGACCTTAATCTCCTTGCCTCACCTACTAATTCCAGCCCCAGCCACCTCACCCAACCCACCCCGTTGATGCCTCAACCCTGCTGGGTCTCCCTCCATGGTGCCTTCTCATCTCCTCTCTCCTTCCTCACAGCTCAGACCCTTGCTCAAAAACAGCAGCCTAGGATTCCTCTTTTCTGACTGCACACTGGCCTCACTGAGGTAAGATCTGCCCAGTAGTGGAATGGAACCCTGGGTTCTGGGCTCCCTGGTGTGTCTATATACTTACTGCTCATGATTTCTAAGCATCATCAACAACAAAAACAAGTAAAAAATCATAAAAACTGCTAATCATGAGGAAGCCCCCACTATACTATGTATTTAGTGCCTGAAATACATCAGTTATCACAAATGCCTTGAAATCAGGAACAAAAGGAAAAACCAGTGCTGGATTCAAACCCTTATCCTGTAGGAAGTTTGGCTTCCTCGTCTCTCATTATGGCCTCAAAGGATTTAGAAAGCACCAATATGGAAACCTTCCCAAAGGAGTCTGCGTGAAGAATCTGCTAGCTCAAAACCAAGCTTACTTCCTCTGGTTTAATTCGGACACATAACAACCGTATATAACAGGATAGACTTGTCCCCTGTGGGCTTCTGAGACTCACCCTTTACATGAGTAGGGACCCTCATTTTTCTCCTGAAAAGCAGCTGGTAGTTTCGAATCGCTGACCTTGTGGTTAGCAGCCCAACGTGTAAACCACGACACCACTGGGACTCCACGTAAGCAGAAAGGAAAATAGATAATTGTATCACAGGGAGAAGGCATGATCCTAACTGTGTCAGATACTCAGCCAAAGGGATTCGGACCTGTCCTGAGCTGGCTTGGAGGAAGGTCAAGGCACTTTGGGATGCTATCATGAGCGTGTAGGTATGAAGTTTTTAGGTGCTGCCCTGCCAGCCACCAACACATGACAATATGGTGCACAAGGGAACACGATGCTTCCCAATCCTGAACAATCCCATGATAAGCTGCAGGTAGCTCAGTGGCGATCCATAGAATTTTCACTGAGTGATTGTCAGAAGATCGCCGAACTTTCCTCTCAGTCCCTCTTAGTCTAGAAGGTTCACTGAAACCTATACAACATCCTAGGAACACACAAGTCACTACTACAGACACATGGCGGCTACATTTGCGATGTCATCACTGGAATCTGAAGTTGTGTACCTCAAAAAAACAACCAACCAACAAAGTCACGGCTATCGAGTCAAGACTGACTCGTAGTGACTGTCGGACAGTGCAGAACTGGCCCTGTGGGTTTCCAAGACAAACTCTTTGTAGGAGTCGAAAGCCTCATCTTCCTCCCACAGAATGGCTGACGGCAGTTATCGGACAAGGGTAATCGCTGTGCCACTAGGCTCCTTGGAATACCATACGTAGGACCAACGATCTACCCAGAAATTGTCACTGTCCCTAATCCAGTTGCTCCTGAGTCAGTTCTGATTCTTATTGATTTCAGGGGTGTCAGAATCAAATGTGTGTCGCCTAAGTTTCTTAAAGACTGATTTTTAGTACATGCAAGGGAGCTTGATAAAAGCTGCATTTCTTGGAATGCAGCATTAACTATTGGAATCTATCCACAAACTTCTTGAAGCGCACTCATAGATCAGCAGGCTTTGCTTTTAAGTCCTCTCTGGGTGGACTCAAATGTTCAGTCCTGCACGGAGAAGCCCCCAGGTGAACGGAATCAACCCATAGTAGCAGTGAGCTATGATAGGACGAGAGCCCTACTAGCATGGTGATTACAAGTTGGACCGCTAGCCATGAAGTGAGCAGTTCGAAACTAAAAAGTGCTTCCAGGGAGAGAGACAGGCCTTTCTAAGTCCACACAGAATTACAGCCTCCGAAACTCACAGAGGCAGTTTTACCCTGTTCTAAAGGGTTTCTTTGGGTCTGCATGAACTTGATGGCAGGGAGTTTGCTTTGGGTTTGGAGTCCTCATCGCAGGAAGAAAAGGTCCTGGTGGGTATGGGGGCGAGGTGGGCTTTCTCCATGGGAGGTAGTCTGTAAATATTTACAGTCTTCCAAACCCTACAGAGCAGTTCTATTATAGGGTGGCTCTGAATGAGAATCAACTTAATAACAGTAGGGTAGGATACAAGATGGGCTATTCTACCAAGAAAATAGCTCGATCACGCTTTCCCTCCAAAACGGCTCAATAATTTAAGACTAGATGCTGGAGATCTGTGTGAGACAGAAAAGCCTTTGATCCCACATGGGAAAAGCCACCGTTTCAGAGAGATCTCAAAAGAAGAATCACTCTGAAACTATTTCGCTCCCTGAGTCTCTGAAGAAACAAATGTTCCTCTTGCCTCACAGGATACAGAGTGGGCACTTTTAGTCTCGGATTCCACACAGTCTCTGAAGAACAATGTCACCGGTGATGCTGACAGAGCTGTCGTGGCACTGCTTTTACTTATTACAGCATGACGCCAAGTGTCTCCTTATGACTGTCAGGACCTGTGAGAAGATTTAGCCAGGCTTTGTGGCATCACGAGACACCATCCAGGATCACACACCCCATCAACAGTACTTTCACTGGATATGCCACACACCCAGTGCTTCAAGAAGCTTCTTGTCTCAGGCATATAGGGGACTTAGAGTCCTAATTGTTAGTTTATAGTGAAATATCCCTGAAGGCCTCAGCTTCCTTCTGAACTAGGATTTGTCAAGATCCTACTTCAGGAGCTGCCAAAGAAAGGGAGGGAAGAACAGGCAGACAAAGATACGTGTGTACTAACCATTTTTGACCTCTTACTAAGGTCCGGGAAGGAAGGAGAAGCCACCAGAGTAAATGCCATCTGCACTTACCACCCTGACCCTGAGGGCTCTGGACTGGACAGAGAGCGGCTGTACTGGGAACTGAGCCAAATGACCCATGGTATCACTCAGCTGGGCCCCTACACGTTGGCCGGGGACAGTCTTTATGTCAACGGTGAGCAGCTGTGGTGGGTCAAAGTTCGTTCCTTCTAATTGGACAGGTCCTGCTATAGTCTCTTCTCTCTGGATTCAAGTTATGACCCCTGCCTGGCATTAGAAGGCCTGGCCATTTGTCCTAGATATCTGTATTGGGCCCGGATATGTGAATTCAGGTATGGTCCTTACATCTTCCTCTTCATTTTGTGGCCCTTCTGCAATATGGGAATACTAAGAGAGAACTTCAACAGTTCCTGATCCATAATCCAATACACCAAGATAGCTCTCACCTCTGCTTGGCCCGCTATCCCTCCTTCAACCTAGGCTCAGTGTACTCTCACCTTCTCACTGCAGGTTTCACCCATCAAGAGTCTGCACCCATCACCATCAGTGAGTATTCAACTCTGTCCCCTGTGTCTCCTGCCTTCCAGCATGCAGGTAAAAAGATGTGCACTCCTGATGTTCTCTCCCGACCTCTCCAAGAGGAATGGAGCAGGGAGAGCAGAGGTTATTTACCTTCACCTCTGCCCCAGGTTCAGAGGGTATTTCTGGCCATGAACCACTCAAAGAAAGCCCCATAATCTTTCCCTCTAACCCTCCTGTCATGTTGGTACCTTTCTGTTTGCACTAATAGAACCTTCTCTTCAGCTCCTGGAACCTCCACAATGGACATAGGGACCTCCAAGAGGCCATCCTCTTTACCCAGGCCCACAGGTAAGTACCAGTAATAACATATCTATTACAGGGTGTCTTTATCAGTGTAAACATCTCTGATATTATTCATTGAGAAGAGATGAAACGTCATCGTCAATCTAGTGCTGATGAGTCAGTTAGTAACCATGTATGGAGTGTGTACTCCATGACAGGCCCTGAGATACAGCAGGGACCACAGACAAAGATATCTGCCCTTCAAAAAGCTGATAATATTGTAAAGGTTACAATGGTAATGTATATGTTAACAGTGATAATGATGATGATGACAGGGTGGTAGGAATGATATGAAAATGATGATAATAAGTGGAGTGATCAAAGCTATGATAGTGGTGACAATGATGAATCTGAGGTTATCAAACATGTTTTACTATCTGTATTCTCTCCTTTGGGGTGTCATTTCTTCTGCATATTGTCTGTCATTTCCTCTCTTGTGTTCTATGTGGGTCATTCGTGGTTTTTAGATCCATTTTCCACTCCTGCTGTGTACCAGAGAATAGGGATTTGATCCCCATAGCAATTACACTTCTGAGGCTTCTTGTTAACTAGCCTCCTATTAGATTCAGTCACTGGGAGACCACAATTAGAGACGTAGGCTCAGGCTGAAGAAAAGTCAAGCAAACAATTTAGTCTGCCGCAGGAAGCATCTCTAGCTGGCCTGTTTCCCCTCAGTGATTTCCGATCCTTCTGATACGCTACACTTTTCTCTTCCCTTTATATTTTCTGTCCTTGTGGACTTAGGGCCAGTTGCTGTAGAGTTGACTGCAAATGGGACTGAGTATAATGTACTTCACGGGAGTTTCAATAGTTGACTGTTGGAAGTCAAATCTAGCCCAATCAAGTTCTTTCCAATTTATGATGGAACTGCTTCTCAGGCTTTGCTGATTCACCTTCTTGTGGACTCAAACCTCCAATATTTTGGTTAGCAACTGACAACACTAACATGTGCACCACTCACGTATCTCAAGGGGTCTAGAAGCTTCCTAATATTGACAGTGTCCACACTGCTCTTAAAAATTCCTGTTTTAAATTCCCAGTTTTAAATTGTCAATATATTCAGTTTTCTTATCAGGAAAAGATGTATTCTGTGACATGACATTATCTTGTATGCACATGGTGCTTAATAAGTATTTGTTGAACGAATACACATGAATGCGTTAAATTCATAATTAGAAACCTGAGGAAGGAGTTGGTCACATCATAGAGCCAACACGAAGGTGTTTTAAAAATCCATAGCAATTTGTAATGTAAAGACAGTGGAAATTTTACACGAATTTTTTGCAGCCCCCTTTTATAGGCAAAATCTAGGTACCAAGAGGCACCTTCACCACTGTATTCCTTTGCCATCAAGTCAATTCCTACTCATAGTGATGCTATCAGACAGACTAGAATTGTCTTCAAGAATCTCCAAAGCCATAATCCTTTTTGAACAAAATAGCGTTTTTTGTATGACTCGGGTAGGAGTCTCCATATCAGATCATTATTTAATACATGAAACAGGTTATCTTCATCCACCCCCTCCTCCCTCCAAAGCGGTAATCTTTACAGAAGAGTCACATCTTTCTGCCACGGAGCAAATGAGGGGTTCAAACTTCTAATCTTTACTCCCTGTGCTACGAAGGCTTCTTGATTGAGATACTAGTGCCTCCAAAACTAGAGCATCCAGGAGAAGACCCAGTTCTAGGACCCCACGCTGTCTCGGGTTGCTGTGAGTGGGAAGTGACTCATGGAATGACCGGCGAGAGGTTGTTAGTTCACACTTATCTAGTGCCCCTTGCCTACACTGGGTCAAGATTGCAGTTTGGCAGAGCCGTCTGGTGGAGAGAATCAGCCGCCACATGAGGAAGGGCTGGAGCAGGGTAGGGAGTGATGAATAGAGGATCCTTTTAAGATCTCTCCACCGGATTTTTTATCTGCCTCCTCTCTTGCAGTGACAAGCCCTACCGTGGTGCTCTTCACCCTGAACTTCACCATCACCAACCTGCGCTACACCGAGGATATGGGACATCCTGGATCTGCAAAGTTCAATGCCACTGAGAAGGTCCTACAGCAAATTGTAAGAATCCGGAAATGCTCTCTGCCCTTGTCACTTTACTCTTGCCTGACCCCCAGTCCTCCTGCTCACCTCTCTTCTTCCTCCCCAGCTTGGGCCTGTGTTCAAGAACACCAGTATTGGCACCCTCTATTCCATCTGCCACGTGACCTCATTCAGGTGAGCTTCCCAGGAAGAGATGTCCGTGCCAGCACACTCCCAAATGGTGTCCTCTGACTCCTAACCTGTCCTAGCTCCTTACCTAGGCACCTAGGAATCAGGATTAATGTAGGTGCCATGTCCATCCTTATCCCCAATTCTCCCTTCTGATCCTGTCTTAGGTATAGAATTTCCCTAGGGAGTTTATGTCTTGCAGTTTTCAAACTTTATTCTGGACTTCAGAAAGTGCAAAACAAAAATGAGAAATCTTTATGACATGGATATTGCTAATATAACTTTAATGTGTCCAAGGGTGCTGTACTTGGGTATTTGCAAATTCTTGGGACAGTCCCAGCTTTTTGTCCCTTAACATAGTCTGGGAGTGGGATCACAGCTGGTACATGGATGATGAACAAACATTGTACTAACTCTGATGCAAGTTTTCCATCTTCATCTGTCAACTACAAACAAATCATAACTTTTTAGACTCAATTTATTTTTCTTATCTTTATTTTTCCACCTTATGTGGCTGTCATTATTAACTGCCACTGGGTTCATTCAAATTCATGGTAACCTTCTGTATAACAGACGGAAAGACGATGCCACCCTATGTCATCTTAAGGGCTTCTAGCATACTCAAATCCACCACGATAGTTACTGAGCTGCTTTTTCTCACTGAGGGTTTCCTTCACCATGCCTGTCCCTCTTCTTGGTCAAACATGATGTCTTCCTCTAGTGATTGACTCCTTCTGATAACAACCCAAAGACAATGAGATGGAGAGTATTCTATTATAAACCTGAAGGTCTTTATTGAGCAATCTCTCCACCATGGGTGAGACCACTGTCATTTGAAAAAGTTATGGCATAGCTCCCAGAAAAACTTCATCTTCTATCAACCAAAAACCAAACCTACTGCCATCTTGCTTATTCCAACACAAAGTGACCCTATTGGACAGACGAGAACTGCTCCTTTGAGTAAACCTTTAGAGGAACAGACTGCCTCATCTTTCTCTTGCAGAGCAAATGTGTGGTCCACTACGCCAGCAAGCCTTTGGGTTATTTCAGCCTAATGGCTTTTCTCAACCATTATTACTCTTGCATTTCATCCTAATCATCTGTCCTGCATGTGTCTTACTCCCTTCCCTAGGTCTGAGAAGGGTGGAGCGGCCACCAGAATGGATGCCATCTGCACTTACCGCTCAGACCCCAAAAGCACTGGGCTGGACAGAGAACGATTGTACTGGGAACTGAGCCGTGAGACTCATGGTGTTACCCTACTGGGCCCCTACACCCTGGACAGGGATTCTCTTTATGTTAACGGTAAGTGGCAATGCTACAGCAGAGGGTGCCAATGAGTCTCTGTGTAGGTTATATGAGCTTGGCTCCTACACATCCAAGGTTTCCTGGCCTCTTCCAAGTAGGGGAGATTTCTGCTTGTCCTAGACTGATCTGGCCAGGATCTGCAGATGACACAACCTTGCTTGCCAGAAGTGAGAACTGGAAGCCTTTCCTGATGAAGATCAAGGATTGCAGCCTTAAGAATGAGTTGCAAGTCAATGCGAAGAAAATCAAAATCCTCATAATAGGTTCTATGGGTCACATCATGAAAAGATTGAGGTTGCTAAGGATTTCATCTAGCTTGGATCTGCAATCAATGCTCTTAGAAGCAGCATTTGAGAGATCCAATGTTGGATAAGTCATTGGAGAAGTCTACTAAACCTGGCCACTTTGAAGTCTTGAAAGCAAAGATATTAGGTGTTTTCCATTGCCTTCTATGCATGTGAACAGTGGACATTGAATAAAGAAAAAGCTATACATTTGAACTATGATGTTGTCAAAGAATATTGAAAATACTGTAGATTGCCAAAAGAACAAGCACAGCTGTCTTGGAAGAAGTAAAATCAGAAGTCTCCTTAGAGGCAAGGATGGCAAGACTCGTGCACTTTGGACAGGTTATCAGTCTCCAGTCCCTGAAGAAGGACATCATGCCTGGTAAAGTGGAGGACAGCCAAAAAATGGATGACGCTTGGTGAGACAAACTAAATTAATGGCTGCAGCAATGGGTTTAAACATAGGAACACATAGGCGAATGACACAGGTCCTGGCACTGCTTTGTTCTGTTGTACATAGGGTCACAACAAATTGAAATGTACCTAAAAGCCTGTAGCCCTAACAGATTGGCATTCAACTCCGCATTGCCTCTGTCCCAAAAAAGTGTACATTTCTGAGTTCTGCAAGGTGCAAACAACTTAACACTCAGCAGCTCA